>PVKA01002704.1:101864-120750 GCA_004027165.1 Ctenomys sociabilis | reverse complement strand
AAATAAATAAATAAATAAATAAATAAAAAGGAGAAAGGCATTCCTGGCAGAGGGATCACGTGTTCAAAGGTTTGAGAATGAAAGCATTATATCTGGTGTTGGGATAGGAAAACTAAAATATGTTTAGGACCTATTTTTTATACTAATTTTATTGAGAAAGAAATAGCAATGATGCAGTTTCAAAACAGGTTAGGAGGACAGTTACAATAATACATTTCACATTGTTGTCTTTGAGGTAGTTATTCATAGTACAAGATGCAGACATGATACCTTGTCTATGCACTACTAGTTCAAAACTTTGTTCTCACTGAACTAAGACAAAGTTGCTGTGTATCTATGCTCACTATTTTGTGTATATATAGGATCTGAAAGCGAGGACTGAGTCTTAAATACAGAGGCCAGATAATAACCAACCTTGCTTGATGGGCTCCGAAGTTTGGATTTACCTGGAAGGCAATGAATCAGCCACCACAGATTATTAAACAGAAGCACAACATATGAGATAATTATGTAACAGACAATGTGTAAAGTCTCTCTGACCTTTCACCCACAAGGAGACATCCTCAGTACTAGGGACAAAGACCGATCCCCTTGCCCTTCCTTTGGAGCTGGACAGAAAATGGAGATCCACACTGGTTTCATCCTAGCCCATATCCCTCTAATGATGATCCTTTCTCTATGAGGGCAAAAAATGAGAAAATGGTGAAAAGGGCCAAGGAAACTAATGAGAAATAACACTTAATAAATATTAATGCTGGGAATTGTATTAGGTGTTTTACATACGATACTGGCAATTTATCCTTTAAGACAACCTTTTGAGGTAGCAAAAACAATCATTTACTTCTTAAGGAGGAAGCAATGTAGGTGAAAGGAATTGTCAAGAATCACAAAGACATAGAACACTGTATGGGATACTGAGGCTTAAATCCAGCTCTAGCATTAAAGATACATATATAGCATCAAAGAGTTTTCCTTAGGCTACTTTAACTTATTCTTATTATAATTAATATGATATACCATTTATGACTGTAAATTAAAAATTAAAATTCTTATACATATAATAAGCATGTAAAGAAGACAAAGACAAAGCAGATTATATATATATTATTATATACATATAATAAGCATGTTTTTGCAAGACAAAGACAAAGCAGATATCCCAGCAGCATTTACAAATGCTTAAAAGTGAATACCACTATAGAGACCTCACTGATAGATTTGTATTGGTTTTCTCAAACTCTTTCACTATATTTAGTATTATATTAAAGAACAATGCATATTAATTTGATGCTATTTATATCTTTACACTAACAGCAGAAGGGAAAGGAAGCACAAGTGAGGTATACAAAAAGCATATTGTGAAAAATGAGTACAGATTTCTTTTTTACTATACTTTCAAGAATATATACTTCAAAAAAAGAGAAAACATTATGAGTTACAGCCAAATCAGAGCCACAGACTACCACAATGTCAGGTCTTTTTTGTCAAACATTAATTTACAGGTTTGTAAGTATTTGTCCTCAACACAATGTGATAGGCTTTTTATCATAAAAATGCTTAGAGGAGTTCAAATTGGACACATGCTAAGAAAATGTCTAGATTACTATACAAACACATGAAGCTTCTATTATGTAGTTTTCTGCTTGCTTTAAAATTGAATTCTTGGTAACAATAATATGAAATATCACACAATTAGATTTTTATATTTGATACTGAACAAATAAAAGAACAGCTGCTTTTTAAAAGATAGATACTAGGCAACAATGTAGGCAAGAGTAATGTTCATTATGCAAGGGACAAAGTGGTAATGAGTCATTTGAATCTCCCCAATCTCACTCTCCAGGACAAGCAGTAAATAAACCACAGCAACATCCCAAGTTAAGCTGATTCGGAGGTCAAGGGTAGATGGCCACCTATCAAATTATCCATGGCAAAAGTAACGAATTACCCTTTCTCTATCTACTTAATCTCAGGGAAGTTTTACTTAAAAAATGCAAGATTTAATAACCCTTAAAATAAATGTACTATAATTATCTTAGCTATCTTATGTATCAGCCAAGCTCTTCTTTCCTTTGAGCAGTTTCTCTTTCACAGTATATATTGGACTTTTCAGATTTTGTTTACTATCAGTTTCTTATACTTGGAAGACAATATAATGTCTACACATGCAGGTCTGATTTATTTCACTTAGGAATATGGTATCTAAAGCTTCAAGTTTTTCTTTATAGCTGAGTAATACTCCATTGTGTAAAACTACCACATCTCTTTATCTATTCCTCAATAACAGGTATTGGATTGTTTTCAAGATTTAGCTATGACAAATTACACTACTATAAACACAGGTGCACATATATCACTGTGATATGATGTTTTCAATTCTTCATGATGCTTACTTTAAAAAAAATTTTTGATCAATTTTGCATGCCTATACCTAGTAGTCTAAATAACTACTTTGAAGACAACAATATGGAATATAACAACCATTTTTTATTTCATCTTTTTTTTTAATTCTGCATTGTTTTTAAGCTTTATTTCTATTTTCTTTAAAAGAAAAAAAGTATTTTTCATTCTAATTAAAATTAAGAATTTTGAAGGAAAAACTGTTATAACTTTCTTCAAAATCTTTTAATCTATTTGAAAAAATGAACAGATAAAAAGATGAATGGATGAAAAGATAACTTTACCTTGCCCTTCCTATGGTCCACCTACAATTGCCAAAGCAAATGCAAAAACTATATATCTATTCATGTATATTTACGCTTTAACCTTCAAAAATGGATAGGAAATACAATAAAAATGGCAGTAATGTGGAACTAAAATTAAAATATTGCAAAAATAATAATAGTATGAGGAACATTCAGAAACAGGAAAGTTGAAAGGAGAGGAAGTACTTACTATAACCAGATATCCCACAAAGAAATGGAAAAGCCTAACACAGAACCCCTATTACAGATCAAACTTTGAACTACCTCCAAACCTCCAAGGAGATTTTCTTTCCTGTATAACTAAAAACCAGGCAAAAGATAGCTATTTCAATGTAAATGTCATAAATTTGCAAGTGAATCTGATAATATCTGGGAAGCTATTAAAATTTAGATACATGTAGTTTAATAATATATTTATACTGTTCATATGACAATGGATGAGACTAAATTTTCAGAATATGACTGTCTGAAAATATCTCTGAAAAAGTCTAAATTAAGAATGATTTCTCAAGCCAGGAATGGTGACACATGCCTATAATCCCAGCATTTGGGAGGCTGAAGCAGAATGATTTTCACAGATTCAAGGCCAGTTTGGGCTACATAGTGAGTTCATTACATAGCAAGACCTCCCCATCTCAGAAAAAAAAATTTCTCAGACATCAGTTGGAGGACCATCTGAGCGGCTCTCCTTGAAGGAAGAGTGAATGTCTCCACTTTGACTAAGCCTAATCCTATTTCCTTGTATTATTACGTAGAGAGCTGGCTACCTAACAATTGGCCTTAAGCAATGTATACTGGTCTAGCTGAAGTGCTGGTGATAGTCTTTCAAGGTGGCATATGTGTTTCCCTGGGAACCTATACTTGCTGCTCTTTAATGTGAGCCAGGTCAAGACAGGATGAAGAGCTAATGCTTCATTTGTAAAATCAGGCCACAAGCTGGGATCAAGCCTCAAGATAGAGGCTATGACTTCGAGGTTTGAAAGACTACATCAAAGCTGAAGCACCAGACCCCTGAAAACATTAGATACTATCTCAATAGCATAATGCAGAATACTTTCT
The DNA here is from genome assembly GCA_004027165.1 of Ctenomys sociabilis. Lineage (NCBI taxonomy): Eukaryota > Metazoa > Chordata > Mammalia > Rodentia > Ctenomyidae > Ctenomys > Ctenomys sociabilis. The sequence continues at coordinate 116,986 of PVKA01002704.1, read as the reverse complement.
CTGTATATCCTCTCTGCATATGGCACAGAAGAATGGAGGCCCCTCACCTAGCTCAGCTTACAGTACTCACCTACTTCCCACAATTCTCAGTCAGTCCTTCCCAAGCCACTCCGCCACTGAATAAAACCGGGTGAGGTCCTGGGTTAGTCTCTTTGTTCTGGAAAGCCATCTTTATGGCTGGATTTAGGGTCCCTTGGCTCCCCAATAATTATAAATGTCTTTACTTTTGCTGTGGGTTGCACTGGGAGAGGTATATTGGAATTAATTCAGTAGGATTCCAATAACGTATCTTTGGGATTACAAATATTAACTTTTTAGACCAAGAGGAAAACCTTGAGGGGACTCCTACAATCAATAATAGAATAATTATTCTAGACAACACTGGCAAAATGAAGAATGAGTGATTTTCATACAGTCGTGGTGGAAACATTTGTAAAATCAAATGTGTTACAAAGCTGTTAACAGTCCTTTACATAATTTTAAATGTTACACTCCTCCACCTCTGAGTTTCAGGAAGATTAAAATATGCATAGGGTAAGTCTTCAACAACATTCCTCTTCCTATTTGCTCCTCATCTTCTCTTTAAGTTTTGTCTAGGCAATTCTTGTATGTATGTAACAATTAGTCACAGAACTGGACAAGAGCAGGTGCTATCACCCAGTCCCATTCTTCATGTATAAGAATATCTAATCTTCCAAAATAAAGATTCTTAATGATAAACTGAATCTAAGCCTTCAAAAATGTCCTTCACCTATGACTTCACCACTTACAACTATTCAAGTTTTCCTGCATTATAGAGACATTTCAACTTTCTCTTTCATGGCTCAAAATACAAAATAATCTAGAGTACCAGAAAACCTTCAAAAATTAGGAGAAAGTGCATAACAATTTATTTGCTAAATTAAGTATCACTGATTCTTTCAGTATCTCCTTTGGAGGTACTGCAGAAGGATCTTCCTTGTGATGGGATAATGCTGTGTCTTGATTATGATGGTGATTACATGAATCCACACAAAATTAAACAAGAGAACTATACACTTATATCAACTTTCTGGTTTTGATATTATAGTAAAGTTCTGCAATAAGCAGTTAGCAAGCAGAACTGGGTAAAAGGTGCACAAATACTTCTTCATAATGCTTTACAAAATTTCAAAATTGTCAAACTAAAAAGAGAGATTGAACACTAATGAAATTCCATCTCAGATCACTTGCTGGCATGTGCAAGGGCCTGAGTTCAATCCCCAGTTCCCCCGCACCAAAAAAAGAAAAAAGAAATCCCATCTCAGTGCCACAGAAAACAGAGTAAAGAAGGAAATTACTCCTGCAAATCTAACACAAAAGTATAGATATACACCAGGAAAGCAAAGTAAACCAGAGCAAGTAGAGTAATAATCTGAATATCTGCTGGCAATAGAATAGGCTTATAGAGCTAAAAACAATATGTATATGAAAATCAATATTTATTCATTTATATTTGCTAATTATATCCTTCCCTGAGCTCTATGATGACTACAGGTTAGAAACTATTTTGAATTATATTTTCAAAACAATATATTTTGCATAGGATATCATATTCATGCTCACTTAAGTTTTAAACATTTAATTTACCATATAAATTACTTATTAAAAAAAGTTTTAGTAACATTTTAAGAAGACAGATCATGTTAACAGTGGTTTGCAGCACTCAGAGAAGCATCACCTTATTTTATAGCTCCTAGGTGGTCACTTACAAACAATTCAGTAATCCAGGCTGCTCCATTTTGAGGGAGCCTCTAATCCTTCCATGATTAGGCTCTTGGGAGGGGGGTAGGATTCTTAGAAGATGGGTGAAATCCAGCATTCTATAACTCATAAGCAACTAATAAAGGGTTTCTTCTAGTATTGCCTGTAAACAAAGAGTGCACGGAAAACATTCTCTCATTTCAAAAAGGACCAACAGGTTGCACCTGGTGGGGCATGCCTGTAATTCTAACACTCAGGACGCTTAAACAGGAAGACTGCAATGAATTTGAGGCCAAATTGAGCTACATAGAAAGAACCTGTCTCAAAATATAAGAGACAGAGAAAAATAAAAGACCAATGAAATTTTGAGGCATTTTGCTTGAATACTCAGTTCTTATTTTTAAAATTATCTGAGATTCTACTAAAATTAAATTTAGGTAAAGAATCTAAGACTATGAAGTTTCTTAAATTTGTTCTAATCTTCATCTCTTTAATCACATCTTTACTTGAGGTTGGATAAAAGCAGTTTTTATCATCTAAATGTGATTAAAAATTTCAAGCTGATTTCTATGACTAGCATTTCAAAGATGTTATAGTATCTCAGAGGTGTTTACTTTTTTCTAAGGGCTCTAAGATTTTAAAATCTTAGCATAAGACGTTTTCAGGTTTCTTTCAGTGTTTTAAAAAACCTGATTCCTTGTGAGCTGATCAAAATACAAGTTCTTTTTAGATGAGATGTCCCAAGAAATTGTCAAATTACTAAGCAATATTATTAACTGAAAGAAACATACACACACATACAATTTACAGAGAAAACATGATTTGTTTAAAAGTTTTTCTTCATTTTTCTCCAGTGTTTAAGCATAAAAGCAGCCCAAAATACATTTAGATTATTTTATTTTCAGTGGTGATTAAACTTGGTGCACAGGAGAAAGACAGGTATACCTTAGACTCAATTATAAATTCATTATAAATTCACCCATAAGTAAGTCTGGGCTAATAATATACATAGATATAGATATAGATGATATAGATAGATATAGATATATGTAAAACACCATAGGGTAATGTAGCAGTATGTTCAAGGCTCCAGATACATTTTTTTTTTCCATTTGTGTATTTGGTACAGGATCGCACTATGCAGATTGGACTTGTGATGCTCTTGTTTTCAGCCTCCCCAGTGCTGAGATTATAGGAGTGCATCACCACCCCCATACTCTGTCACCAGCTCAGTATGCACCAGAGGCAGGGCCGGTGGGACATGTGGGATTGAGGATGGAACCCTGGTCACCGTACTTGCCAAAGCATGTGCTTAGTCCACTGAGCTATCTCGGTGGTTCAAGATAATTTTCATGTAAAATTTAAATATTTGTCACACATTCCTGTTATGTCATATTTTAGTAACCAATACTAAGAGTATAAATTCCCATTATGCTTAAAGCCTTTTTAAAAAACGATATATTGATAAACAAGTAGTGAAGGAAAAAATCATGCTGAGTTCAAAATACTAGGTTTCTATACAAAATGAACCATCTTTCTTATCTTAAAATCCTCAGATCAAAATGTCAAAACAATTAAATTACAATTTTATTGGACATCAATCTCCTATGAAACAGTAGGAAATAGAAAAATCTTGATTTTAGGAATAATGTTTGCTTTTAACTGGCAGATGAATCATATTTTGTTAAAAGAAACAAGACATATTGTGCCAGATCACAAGGGTCATGGAATTCAGCTAGACCTACACCATATGTCATTTGATCAGAGGAAAAAAAGACCTATGTAACAAATGCAGTTATAGATTCTAATAAATCCCAATGATTTGATAAGTACATCAAAGATACACTGATACTTACAAAGACATTTGTGTGTATATATATATGTATACTTACATGTAGATAAGAAAGACAAGATTAAATTTTTACTTTGATACGTTTTCTATTGCATACATATTCTATTTTTTATTCTAGCATGTAAAAATCATACAGTCATAATATTTTTGAGTTGTTGGATCTTGAGCTTCTTCCTCTCTGTTCAGTTAAATGATTGAAGGCCAGGAAAAATACAAACATAAAAGCTAGGTGGGGATGAAACTGGGAGTCCAACAGCGGGCCCCTAACTCCTAATCTTTTGTGTGAATATATCTTATACTAAAGTGATAAACTGAAAACTGCTAAATATTGTCAGTAGAAACAACAGGCTTCTATTTTTTATTCTTATGTATATTTTAATAAAATATCCTGCTTTCAAATATCCACTGACATCATGAGAAAATTATGTTATGCTAGATTTTTCTATGAAGGTATTTTGAATTTCATGTACTATTCAGCTACAACATTCAGGATTAGTCAGCATCCTAAAATGACAATATAACACCTTACTTGAATGTAAATCATTGGCCTATGAATTACTGATCATTCTGTTCTCTGAATTACTAGTCACTTTCTGACTCGCTAAATTTTTTAATTTTTTTTTTTTTTTTTTTTTTTTACACTTGAGGGTAATGTAGCAGTTATGTACAAGACTGTGGATAGTACAACAAGAATGCCTGGCTCCATTACTTAGTATGTAACTTTAGAGAAACTTTATCATTTTATATCTTAGTTTCTTCATTAAATACCAAAGCCAATAAGGCTTTGGCTAGTACAAAATGAGTTAATTACATACAAAGCAAATAAATAATGCTTACTCTTGGTAAATGCTAAAAATAATTAGTGATGGCACTTGCTCCATGGACTTAATGGAATTTCATACATCATGTGAAAGGATTGGCAAAATATTATAATGGACCATAGAGTATACATTTTAGGTTTCCAATACCGTATATTCTCTGTTACAACTGTTGAACTTTGTCCTGTGGCAAAGGCAAAGACAGACAATAAACTGGTGGATATGTTTGTTCTAATAAAACTTTATTTATAAAACAGGTGACAATTTGGCCTGTGGGCCATAGCATTAAACATAAAATAAAAACCATATTCTTTAAAGAACAAAAATGAGTAACAAAAACAAAGTGAACAAAATTTACCCTACAAGCCATTAACAGAAGTAGAACCAAAAAATCTACAATGTAGTTTAACATTCTGCCCACTTCTTCATGTAGGAAAGGTTTCATTTAGTCTTCTCATCCAGATTTAACACCAAAAACAATCTATCCTTTATCTGTTCCCTCACAACCCACAAGATGAGCAGACAACTGATGCACTGTGAAGGACAATGAGTATAACAGGTACATTTTATTATTCTCTGTACTGCTGAGTGTCTGATAATTTCCATAAATAAGTTATTTAGAAACCTATCAGCTTCAAAACACTCAATACTTGTATATCATTTTCAAAATCCACAAGCTAACAGTCTCATCCCTGATTTAACACCACATTTCCAGGGGGTTTCCAGGTTAGCTCAGTTGTTCAAAGCATCTGCTTGGGCAAACTCAGTCAGATGCAAGAGACTATGGTTCAATTCCCACCCTACCCCCCAAAAAAAAGAATCCTTCTCAAGTTCAGGGGCCAAATAGCTCAGGGAATTAAAGTGCCTGCTTAGGCAGACACAGGGGCAGGGTTTTGTATTCCAGGGCCTGCCCTGTCAGCCCCACCCCTAGGGCACTCTGAGATATGCACCTGTAATCCCAGCACTTAGGAGGCTGTAAACAGGCTGATCACTAGAATTCTATCTACACAGTGAGACCCTGTAGACCCTTAACTAAATACAAAAAAAAAAAAAAAACCCTCCATAATTAGACTCATTACCTGTAATACAGCTCTCCATTTTATGATACTTGGCGGTATACAACCCAGTTTCTTTAATAACAGTAATATTCTTAGTTTTGTAGTATACTGCTCATCTACTGCACAAACGACTCAACATTTTATCCTTTTCATCAGATTCTCCATGACTTCACTTTTATTATCTTTTAAGTTCAACTTTCTTTCCAAATCCTTTCCTGCAGAGAACTCAAAGTAAAAATTTCTTCTTTCTTACAAAATACAAAGTTATGTTTCATAGCAGAATATATAGGGTAGCCATAAAACAAGGTCTAATTACTGACCCCCATTGACTATTTCCAGCTATAGACACGTCTAGAATCTAGCTGATTACAATTGCTATTATAATTCCTAAAAAAACAAAAAATGTTGGGACATGATTTCTTTCACAATTTGCTTTTCCAATTTCTGATGCTCATAGTTTGGTCATGCATTCTTTTATCTCTTGGTAAATTTTATTTCTTTTCACCAAGAGAATGGATTACTCCAAATAGTCATGCAGGTGGAACCAACTATAAATATGCCAGATTCTTTTACTAAGGCCCATAAGATAAACTTTTCTACTAGAGACTGCAATCTACCCTCACTATCAATAACCTTGTCTAGCATGAAGAAGCCCACATGAGGGAAAGGGGATAGCTCAGGGGCACGAGCACCTGCCTGGCAAGCAAATGGTCTTGAGTTCAATCCCTGGTATCAGAAAAAAAACACCCACTTCCATTTTTTTGAAAATAGAAATTAATGGGTAGAATTCTCACCCTAACTATACATGCTGATATCTGTGAACTAAGCAACTACACTGAGGATAGCAATGTGTAATACTAAAATCACACCTGAAATACCTATCATTTCAGTCTTCTAAATGTGTACTGCTTCTAATGTCATAGTAATTATTGCAGTACTCTCTTTAAAGTAAATGTAAAAAAGGTAAGAAACAAAAGACAAGAAAAGAATGTCATAGGATTGTCCTGCTACAATATTGTATATGGTTTGATTCCTAAATTTCTGTGTAAAAAATGTGCAACTGTTTTTTGTTTTCCACATTCTATAGGGATTTAAAGTTTACAATATCCATGGTTGTTGGAAAATAGCAATTCCATGCTATATCTAAGGCATTTGATATTCAGACAGATAGTGATGTTAAGCTCATCTGCCTCTGTTAGAGGGTAACAATATCATTAAGCTTCTCTTCTGGATGTTTAACACCTAAAGTTTGCAGACCAAACATTAGAGAAAAAGAGGGGCTAAAAGATAGCCAATATTTTGGCCCTAGCCCTTCAAGGTCAGTAAGGACTCAGGACATAAGATAACCTGTGCTGTAACATCCTGTAACTCAGTGGTATCCCAAATTTTCTGATCAAGAAGAGTATGGGGCCACAGGGGAAAGTGATCAAAGATGTTTAGTGCACCTAGGGAGAGTCACCCAGAAAGAAAAAACTCTCTCAGACTTTCACAGAGAGCAAATTGGTCAAGCAATGGCCATTACTTATCCAGATGGCCAACACTGACAAAAGATCTACAAGGTGCTGTACATGGGTTCAGGATAAACCCTGAGGGAATTTGACTGACACTTTCAGATACAAAAGTTACATTTTTAGTTATACAGATCTTACTTTAACTTGGTCTTAACCATCCAGCAGAAAACTATGACCATGAGTTATAAAAGTAATGGCATATTAATATGCTGAGCTCAACAAGGCTTAAGTCAACAACTTCTGACAATTGCCAGTTCTGCTGATAATCAAATGCTATAATGCACTATTGGACTACATTGGGTTATTTTGCTGAATTCAAGTACCTACAATATTTGAACTGGCATCAAGTATGAAAAGGTCCTTTAAAGACTTCTCCAAATAAAGCTTCTCTAACAGCAATGGAACATCCACCTCTGACAAAACAAAATAAAAAAGGGAGATATAAGCAAAGGAACATTTTGTAGTGAAAAAATATATGTATATGTATATACAAAATAGTTAGGATATACAGCTACTTTCTCTTGGTTCAATGAGAAGAAAGGTTTATACTAACATTGTTTACACAAGATATCATTTCTGCATCTTGTCCTCTGAATAACTACTACAAAGACAACAATATGCAAGGTGTTAATCAATGACTGTCCTACTAACCTGTGTTGAAACTGTTTCACTGCTGTTTTTTCTCATTAAAATTAATAAAAAAAATTTTACAAATGAAAAATTATGTTTCAAGCAATTCTCAGACTCTCAAAGCATTTTTCATCAAATATTTCTAACCAAATAAGAAAAAAAGAGAACAACTGCTAGAAATTTCTCACATACTACCAATATCTGTCTGTCCTGCATGAGAAAAAGAGATCCAAACAGATGATCTACACCCCAACCTGCATCTGCATCCACACCCTTCTTCTGCTCTACTATGGGTAAAGACCCATGGTAGTTGAGCAATAAGTAATTTGTTCCGTTGTAGACATATAACCCCCTATTTACTCAAGAACATTGTTTTCTTCCCTCCTGTGGCATCAAGTTTGTCATATCTTCTGGCTTTCTCCTTAGCGCGCAGCCTACAAGGAGGGTCAAGCCATGGCATGTTAGCTGCAGTGGGCTGTTTGCATCATTGAATGCCCAAAAGGTTCACCACCACTGCCATACGCCATTGTTCTGTACATCCTTAAAACTCCATACCATATTATTACAGATAGAACCATCAGGTAAAAGCTAGCTGACAGCTGGAGAGGCACTGTGCCCAGGGTAGTCAGGATGAACAGGTCTTGGTCTGGTAGGCAGGAGGCTTAGGTCAAAAGTTAGCAAGAACCAAATGAACAATTAAGCATGTATCAAGCAACTTGATGGATGGCTACTATTACAATTTCTGTTCCCCAGACAGATTAGGGTATGGAAACACTTACTCGGGAAGTAGACATGACTTGTTAATTATAAAACCTCAGTGCAGAGAAGCACCCAAAGCTCTGCATATACACTGTTCACAAGATCTTGGGCAAGTTTTCAATATGGTCGAGATCTGATGTCAGCCTGAGGAGTGGATAGTAGTACTAAAAAAGATTGTCCATACTGAGTTTTTTTGCCAGTTTTGTGGTGGTCCACCCTCATAATGTGCAGTGTACTTCTTTTCCTACTTTTACTTGGCCCAAACTCACTTGGTAGAGCCTGTATCTTTTCCTATTTTTAATAAAACATTTGCTACCATTTGTGTTTGTCTTGACCAGCTGTATGCTCACAATAGACTCTCCAGTAGGAAACTATATCAACCCCAAACCCAATAATATTGTTACCTACTTGGAAAAATTTTTTTTCCTTCTCACTTTGTTCTTTTAATGAACCACTTGCTTAAGACACTGGCCAAGAGGCAAATGCAGAAATATACCTGTAATGTGCCTTGACTCACAGGCCCAGTTCTCACACAAGTAAGCTTATTCTAGTCCTACAGATTAACTAATTTTTTGAAATAAAAAATCCTACAGAGAAAGTCCCCTTGGCAACCTACTTTTTGTTTCACTCCCAATGAGAGCTATTTCTCTCATTCCTTCTGTTGCTTTTCTGAAATTCAGTCCATTTTGTGAGAGATTGTTGCAGATTAAACCATTACAATATGGTTCTACAACTAATGCTACATTTCTCTTCCTTTTTCAAATAAAAATCATCAAGCTATGTATATCATCCCTTCTACTTAGTCAAGCACTTTCCACAGAATATTTCACTTGTTTCATCCCACTAAAACTATCACCACGGCCATAATTTCCTTTCCTAAATCTATTCTCAATCCTTATCTTTAAATTTCTAAAATTACTTTTTTGGCTTCCAAAGTTTCTGTTTTTCCTCTTCTTTCACACTTTCATTTTCAGACACTTTTACTAGTTCCTTCTCAAAATGCTGAAGTACCTAAAACTCAGTCCTTAATCTTCAATTTTCTAAATTCAAACTAAAAATATTCATCCAGTCTCTTCACTTTTAACACCAGCTTGCTTGTCATCTTTACTGGGGTATCTAAAATGCAATGAATACTTAATATATCCAAATTCAAATTCTTAATCCCACCATCATATCTTTCTACCAACTTTCCCAACTCAGCTCAGAGAAACTCTTATCTTCAGTTGCCTGTTTTCCTTTATTCAACTGTTCAACAAAGGAGCCAGGGTACCCATGTTAAACATGACGGGTCAAATCATTCCCACAATCGAAACATTGTGATGTCTGTCTAGCAGCACAATAACTTACCAGACTGTATTGTACTGTCTGGCCCCTCCATGTCACTCCAGTCACACAGGTTTCTTTGGTAATCCTGTAAAGTACCAACATATGGGCCTCTCTGCATTTGCCTGGAAAGCTCTTGCCCCATTTATCATCTGGCTCACTCCTTCAACTGCTGTGAGCCTACAGAAACGTTGTTTGATTGTTTTGCTGCTGTTGTTGTTGTTTTGTACTGGGAATGGAACTCTAGACTTTTTGGTTGCTGTTGAGCTCTGCTGGCTTCCTTCAGGAGTTCCCTTACAATCATATTTTCAATTGCTAAACACATTTTTTTTTCCTTGTTTTATCTTTTTCTAGAGTGTTTATAACAGTATCACTATATCGTATATTATTCTTATCACTTTCTAGGTTGTCTCCCTTCACTGTAATGTATATTGTAGAAAGGCAGAAGTTTGTTCTCTGCCTTAACTCAGCACTAAGAACAAAGCTTGACAGAGTAAGCTGAGTTACAGTAATTGAGCTCTAAGTATTACGTCTCTGTGTGAATTTGGCAATGTGTCATGTAGTCAACTAATACTGTGTTACTCTGGGTTCTCTAACAGGTTTACACTATTCTACATGTGGCATCAGCTTTAAAGACAAACAAGTTACTATTCTACAAGTCACTATTCCAGTCGAGAAATTAAAAGGTCAGCAATTGCTGCTGATTCCAAATGAAAAAAATCTTCCAAGAGCTGAAGATTAAAGTATTACTGAAAGAACTCCCCCCTTCCACTAAAATTCTTAGGAAGTGGTGAGAGAAGAAATGTGGAAAACTCTACTGAATGAGTTGGAAACTCAACCCTTTAATTCCTTTCCTCCCTCCTTCTCCCCAGTGTCCCAGAGATCAGTATAGTCCTTTTTGGATACGGAAATGCAAAGAATGAAATTCCTTCTCTTAAATCTGTCACTAAGTAACACAGTAGCTAGCTCAAGATTGACCGAGAACTGTTGCTGAACTGTAAAGAACAGAGCAGCTTTAAACAATGTTTCTTCTCTGTTCTGCGGAGTTACCTTTAGCCCCGCAATTTCTCCACAGTTGACCAGACTCCAAGGCTGCAAGCCCCAAGTAGGCGAACAGCCTGGTAAGGATGTCACATGAAAATCCTCAAGGTACCTTTGAGGCACATTTGCTATTGTAACGGTGAGGGACAAAAAGAACAAGATACTACTAAGAGATAAAATATCCCGTAAACACAAAAAGGGGTGGGGAACAAAAGTGAAAATTGTGATAAAAAGAGGCTAAGTCGTGCACTGTTCAATACAACTCCTCGGCAAGCCCGCAGCGCGCGCACCTGGGCGACTCCGCGCGGGCTCTGGTCGCTTGGCTGCGGCTGCGTCTCGAGCGGGGCGCCCCCGGTTGGTGGCGCAGCTCGGGAGCGGCCGGCGGCCCGGTCGGGTGGGCGGGCTGGGCGCCGGGGCGTCGGCAGGGGCGGGGGCGCTGCGGCCCGGGCTGCCCGCGAGGTGGCCTGTCCCTGGGGCCCCGCGGGGTTGCTCGCGCTCTGCCGCCGCCGCCGCCGGGCACCCCGGCCCGCCGCCGCCCGCCGCAGGCAGCGCCGACACCCCGCTGCGCCGGCCTCGAGGGAGGGGAGCGCGGGAGGGGCGCCCGCGGGCCCGGCGGAGGCCCCGCCGCCTGGGAGCACCCGGACGGCTCCGGGCGAACTTTGGGAAGAGACGTGCTCCGATTACCTGAGCGGCGCGGCGCGTCTGCGGTACGGCGGCCAGCGGGCCGCCCCGGTTTGCAGCAGCCGTAAAGCGGCGCGGCGGCGCGAGCCCTGGCCGGCGCTGCCCAGCCTCGCAAGCGTCGGGCGGCCGGCGGGGAGCGGCGGCCCTGAGTCATACCACGGGGCGCGCTGCGAGCCAAGTGGGAAGAGGGGCCGGGGCTGGCGGGGGGGCCGGCCCGCGGACGGGAGGGCTTGGGCTTTTTTTTTTTTTAAGTGGTCAAAAGTGGAAACTTGACCCGTTGTGTCCCATACAAAGATAGGAATTTCATTTATATTTTGCATGCATTTAGCAAATATTCTTTAAAGCCAGTAACGCTTATCATGCACCAGGGATAACCTTCCCAGGCAAGGCAGTTGGTTTCCGGGCCTTTCTCAAACGTTATTTTTAAATGCGGAGGGAGATAGTGAAGATAAGTTTAAATGCACAATTTTAAAATAAAAAAGGCCAAGAATGTAGAAAGAGGATTTTTTTTTTTTTCCTCCAAGTAGGGGAAATTAGATGTTAACAATTGGAAAACAAAAGTATGTGGTCTCCAAGTAAGAAAATGAGGGCAGCAGTTGTAAGAAGAAAGACAAGCAGGGAACTAAGGAGAGAGATGGAAGAAGAAGGTGAACCTGAACCAGAAAGAAGGACTTCCTGTGACTAGGTTCAGTTTCACAGGCCTTAGAGCAGAAGAATATATTTACCCTCTGTTTAGAAATTCGTAACAAACTGTCTCCCTCCAGGAGGGAGATTTTTTAAATATGTAAACAGATAAGCAACTGTCTAAAAATGAGCCCCAAGTGCGCCTTTGCTCTAATGATTTCCATTTGGCAGTCCTGCAAAACGAGAAAATTCTTCCTTGTGCTGCGTCTTGAGAGGCTGACTCACCAAACCACAGCAGGAATGAGTGGGCTGCATTCCTGAAGGGCCAACCAGGCGCAGCATTCTGGTTAGTTTGAATAACTGTGTGATGCTCCCTTCTTTACAAATTCTGTCAATTTTGGAAGAAAGGAATCTCAATAAAAATCTCAGAAAACAGGAAAGCCCAACTAGTTACTTCATATTTGAGTATACACCCAGGATGAGCTTCCAGGGAAGATCTAAACAAGTTACCATCTCCACCACTTTTATTTTCTTTCCCTTTCCCTTTCATCTATCTTTACAGCTATATATATAGTGAATTACCTCGGAAAACATAGTCCTAACTAATATGAAAAAAGTGCAAAGAATTTTAGCTAAGCCTCTACATAAGGCAAAACTTTCTTTTTGTTTTGTTTGTTTTTGTTTTAGCATTTAGTACAGGGTCTCATTACACAGATAGACTCACAGTTATCCTCCTGTTTTCAGCCTCCCTAGTGCTGGGATTACAGTTGCAAGCCACCACACCCTGTCTCAATTGCCTTCTCAGCTGACAGCATGCTAGGGATCAAACCCTGGTCTCTGCATCTGCCTAAGCAGGCTCTTTACTCTGTTGAGCCCTCTGGCCAGCTCTAAGGCAAAACTTTTTAAAAGGTCTGTTAGCTGTGTGAGTTTGAGACCAGCCTAAGCTACAAAGTGAGTTTAAGGCCACCCTGAACTGCATAGGGAGACCCTGTCTCAAAAAGACAAAAAAAAAAAAAAATAATAAAAAATAAAAATAAAAAATAAAGTTTTAATGAGAATGAGAATAAGTTGGCACATTGTGAAAGTTTTATTTTTTACATAAACAAGAATACAATAAATCTATGGTTTTGCCCCGTCACATTTCCTAGCTTTTCTCCTTGCCCTCACTTCCTTATGTAATTCTTAAGTTTTTGCTTTCCATTTAATTGCGTTATATATTCTATTTTTATTTCTTCTTTTGAGTTCTTACACTAAAGAGACTATACAATATTTACACATGTCGGTCTGGTTTAGTTTGCATATGAGTATATCTTCAAGCATCATCCACTTATATATAAAGACAAACTTTATTTGTATTTATAGCTGAGTAACACTCCATTGTATAACAAAAACACATCTTTTTTTTGTCTGTTCCTTAGGTCAGGGGCATTTTGGTTGTTTCCAAGATTTGGCTATTACAAATTGTGCTGATGTAAACATAGGCACACATATATCCCTATGATATGATGTTTTTAGTTCTTTTGGGAAAATTCCCAGAAGGGGGATAGCTGCATTAAATGGGATTTCTAGCCCTAGTTTTTTGAGGAGACTCTACACTGATTTCCGTAGTGGTGGCACCAGTCTACATGCCCACCAGAGGTGGAAAATGGATACTTTTTCCCACAGCCTCTCCAATGTTTGTTCTTGGCTGATTTCCTTATGATAGCCATTCTTTCTGGGGTGAGATAGTATCTCACTGTTGTTTTAATTTGCATTTCACAAATGGCTAGTGATGTGGAGCATTTTTCCAATATATTCATTAGCTTCTTGTATTTCTTTCTCTGAGTAGTATGTGTTCATCTCAGATGCCCATTTTTGGATTGGGTCTTTAAATTTAAGGGCCCTAATGTTTTTTTAGTTCTTTATGAATTCTAGACAGAAGACCTTTGTGTGAGTGCTTATTAGTTAAGATGTTTTCCAAATTTCTGGGTTGTCTTTTCACTGTTGCTAATTTCTTTTGAGGTGCAAAAATTTCTCAATAAGAGGAGGTCACAGTTGTTAATTCTTTCAAGTATTACCTGTGCAATTTGATATTTGGTCATGAACACTTTGCCTACCCCTATGACTTCAAAGTTCCTCCTAATTTCCCTTCCAGGAGACTTAGCGTTTCTGTTTTAATGTTTACATCTTTAATCTATTTTGACTTTAGTTCAGTGCATGGTGATAGACCTGGGTCAAGTTTTACTTTTTCTCATGTGGAGAGCTAGGTTTTCCAGCACAATTTGTTGAAAAGGCTATCTTTCTTCCAGTAAGCATGTTTGTCAAAGATAAGGTGGCTGAGTGTTTATAGTTGCATCTGCATCTTCTAATCTGTTCTATTGATCCTCGGGTTGATTTTTCTTTCTTTCTTTTTTTTTTTTTTTTTTTTTTTTTTTTTTTTTTTTTTTTTTTTTTTTTTTTTTTTTTTTGCCAATATCATACTGATTTTATCACAGTAACTTGGAGTATAATTTCAAGTCAGGGATTATAATACATCCTGCCTTGCCTTTGTTGCCCTTTGCTGTTCTAGGTATATTCTGGTTCCAAATAAATTTTACGAATGATTTCTCTAGGTCTGTGGGGTATGTTGGTGGTAGTTTGATAGGGATTCCCTTAAATCTGTATAACAATTTTGGGAGAACGTCCATCTGCATGATGTTGGTTCTTCCTGTCCAGGAGCAGGGAATATCTTTCCATTTTCTGAAATCTTCTGCGATCTCCTTTTAAAGAGTACAGTAATTTTCCGTAAAAAGATCTTTGACTTCATTAGTTAGATGAGTTCCAAGGTATTTCATTTTCCGCAATACTATTATAAAAGGTATTTTTTCTCTAATTTCCTTCTCAGTGTGTTTGTCATCTGTGTAGAGGAATGCTATTGACTTTTGGGTATTGACTTTATATCCTGCTACGCTACTGAATTTGTGTTTTAATTCTTGTAGCTTCCTTTTTTAACTTATTTATTTGTATTTTAACTTGAAAAGTGAAAAACAGAAGCAAAAACAAAGAGAAAAAATGACATAAAAGGGTAACATACAGTGTTATATATGTTACAGATTTTCAAAATGCAGATGGCTACATATATATA
>PVKA01002704.1:0-101764 GCA_004027165.1 Ctenomys sociabilis | reverse complement strand
CTTGTCATTGTCAGCCTTGTGGATGAGTCACAGCCATTGCTTGACCAATTTGCTCTCTGTGGAAGCCTGAGACAATGTTTTCTCTCCATGTGACTCTCCTTAGGCACACTATAAATCATCAATCATCTTCTTCTGTGGCCCCATAATCTCCTTGATCAGAAAATTTGGGGCACTACTGAGTTACATGATGTTACAATACAAATTCTCCTATGTCCTGAGTCTTCACTGACCTTGAAAGGCTAGGGCTGAAATGTTGGCTGACCTCGCAGCTTTTGTTTTTCTCCTATTTTTGATCTGAAAACTTAGGTTGTTACCCCTCCAGAAGAGAAGTTTATTATTACCCTGCAAACTATGCAGCTCAGTTTACCCACACTCTTAGTCTAAATATCAGACATCATAGACATAACATGGAACATGTATTTTCTATCAAGTATTGAGATACTAAACTCTAAGTCCATAGGAATATGAAGAAGAAAAAAAAATTTTTAAATAGGAATGAAAACTTACACATATTTAAATAGATATTTAGAAATCCATCCATATACAGCATAGTAGCATTGTAACATGATTGTCTTGTGACATTTTTTGTCTTATTTTTCATTTACTACCCTTTGAAAAAGGGCAGTATAGTAATAGCTGGTATGTCATGACAAGTCCATATTTAGAAGACCAGAATGGCAGGCATTTGGAGTGTGACCTTTCTATTACACTTTGTTAAATTCAGTGCAGTTGCTTGGTTCACAAGTATCAGCAGATATAGTTAGTTGTGGTGAGAATCCTACCACTTAACTACTAGTTTCTAAAATCTCCTGATATTTCTCAAGATCATTGTCTTACCTATCTAGTGTGTTTAAATGAATGGTCTTGCCTCTGTCATGTTTCTCAGCATTTCCCCTTGCTCTTTACTCATTGTCCAATCCTCAAGTTCTCACTTTCCTTTTAATTGTGCTATACATTTCTATTGGCAATTCTTTGAGTTATACTAGGAGTTATACTAAATATATGATATTTGTACATGTGGGTCTGTTTTATTTTGTTTATGTCTTCAAATGGCATCCACTTAGATATGAAGGCTTCAAGTTTATAATTCTTTAAAGCTGAGTAATACTCCATTGTATAAAAATACCACATCTTTTTCAACCATTCCTCATTTGATGGGCATCTTGGTTGTTTCCAAAGTTTTGCTATCAAAAATTGTGCTGCTAAAAACATAGGTATACATATACCCCTATGATATGATGTTTTGAGTTCCTCTGGGAAAATTTCCAGTAGGGGGACAGCTGCCTTCAATGGGATTTCCAGTCCAGGTATCTTAAGAAGTCTCCATACTGATTTCCATAATGGTTGCACCAGTCTATATTCCCACCAGCAGTGGAGAAGGGTGCCCTTTTCAACACAACTTCTCCAACATTTGTTGTTGGTTGATTTGTTTATGATAGCCATTCTTTGTGGGGCGAGATGGTATCTCAGTGCTGTTTTAATTTGCCTTTCATGGATGACTAGTGATGTGGAGCATTTTTTCATATATTTATTCGCTTCTTCAATTTTGTCCTCGGAGAAGTGTGTGTTCATCTCAGAAGCCCATTTTCAGATTGGGCCTTTAAATTTGGGGCCCTGATATTTTTTAATTCCTTATAAATTCTAGAGAGCAAACCTTTGTCTGAGTGCTTATGAGTGAGGATTTTTTCAAAATTTGTGGGTTGTCTTTTCACTTGGTTGGTAATTTCATTTGACATGCAAAAACTTCTCAATAAGAAATGGTTCCAGTTGTTAATTCTTTCAAGTGTTTTTGGTGTGAATACATGTATTTTTATGAACTCTGCCTACCCCTATGTCTTCAAGAGTTCCTCCTACTTTCTCTTCCAGGAGATTGTCTATGTTTTAATGTTAAGATCTTTAATCCATTTTGACTTTACCTTAGTGCACAGTGATAGACCTGGGTCAAGTATTAGTTTTTGACATGTGGAGAGCCATTTTTTCCAGCACCATTTGTTAAAGAGGCTATCTTTCTTCCATTAAGTGTGTTTGGCTCCTTTGTTGAAGATCAAGTGGTTGAGGGTGTTCTTAGAGGCCTTTGCATCTTCTAGTCTATTCCATTGGTCCTCAGGTCTATTTTGTTGCCAATACCATGCTGATTTATCACAGTAGCTTTGTAGTATAATTTCAAGTCAGGAATTGTGATGCCTCCTGACTTGTTTGTTGAGGATTGCATTTGCTATTCTAGGTCTTTTCTGATTCCAAATATAATGTAAGAATGATTTCTCTAGTTCTAGGAAGTATTTTGTTGGTAGTTTGACATGGATTGCATTGAATCTGTACAACCATTTTGGGAGTATGGTCATCTTCATGATGTTGGTTCTTCCTATCCAGAAGCATGGAATATCTTTCCATTTTCTGAAATCCTCTATGATCTCTTTTTTCACAGTACTATAATTTTCCGTGATAAGATCTTTAACTTCTTTAGTTAGATGAATTCCAAGATATTTCATTTTCACGGTGCTAGTAAAAGGTATTGTTTCTATAGTTTCCCTCTCAGTGTGTTTGTCATCTGTGTAGAGAAATGTTATTGACTTTTGAGTATTGACTTTATATCCTGCTTTGCTACTTTAATTGTTTCATTCTGTGAAAGTAAAGATTCTCAGAATAGCTATCAATGATCTTCTGAATTTCCACTGGGTCTGTGGTAATTTCACCCTTTTCATTCCTTCTTGCTTGTATTTGATTTTTTTTTCCTTTTTCTGATGAGGTTTGCTAGTGGCTTATCAATTTTACTAGTCTTTCAAAGAACCAGCTTTTTGATTTGTTAATTCTTTGTATTGTTTTTTTCATCTCGACTGAATTAATTTCTGCTCTAATCTTTATAATTTCATCCTTTCTTTGGGATTTCGGTTTCATTTGCTCTTCTTTTCCTAGATGTTTTAGGTACACCATTAAGGTATTTATTTGTTCCCATTGTGTTTTCCTAATGTATGAGTTCAGAGCTATAATTTTCCCTCTAAGAACTGCTTTCAAAGCATCCCTTATATTCTGATAAGTTGTGCTTGACTTTTCATTGAATTGTAGATATTGTTTAATTTCTTGTTTAACTTCTTCTGTAACCCATTGGCTGCTGAAGAGGGTGTTGTTTAGTTTCCATGCATTTATAGGGGTTTTGTGGTTTGTTTTTTCATTTATTTCCAGTTTCATTGCACTGTGATGAGATAATATATGTGAGATGATTTCTGTTTTCTTGCATTGACTTAAGGATTTCTTAAGGACTAGTGTTTGGTCAGTTTTAGAAAATATCCCATGGGCAGCTGAAAAAATGTGTATTCAGATGTGCTTGGATGGAACACTCTGTATATTTCTACTAAGTCCATTTGTACCAAGTTCTGGTTCAGTTCTGCTACTCCTTTGCTAATTTTTAGTCTGCTTGACCTACCTTTTTGGGATAAGGGGGTGTTAAGGTCTCCTGTTAAGATTGTAGCATTGGATGTTAGATTTTTTTCTTTTTTTTTCAGAACCGGGATTGAACTTGGGCCCTTGCACTTGCCAGGAAGATACTAGATTTTTCATATCAATAAAGATTTGTCCTAAAAAATAAAAAAAGAAATAAGGAAAGATTTGTCTTATATGATTGGGTACTCCTGTGTCTGGTTCATACATATTTATGAGTGTTACCTCTTCCTCTTGTATTTTCCCCTAAGCAATATTTAGTAGCATTCTCTATTTTGTTTGATGATTCTTGGTTTGAAGTTGAGACTATCTGCTAACAGGATTGCTACCCTTGCTTTTTTCTGAGGTGCTGGAGCATGTAGAGCATGTACTTACACTCTTGTACTTAATGTGCCCAAAAGTACATATAAAATTTTTGAAGAGATAAAGTCAGAAAGTTATTTTGATATTGAATAATCATTCTGTCATAATTTCAAAAATACTGAAGTTCGCAATTAAGAATTTCTGTTTGCAAACAAATTTATGGTTTCTGCCTACATCTCTTAGACTATAAAAATATGTATTATTGGGAAGTAGAAGATAAGATTTCACATATAAATTTGATTCATTTTCATTTTTTTCTAATGCTTTTAAGTTTCAAAAAAATAGAAAAATTTCTGCAAAACGTATGTTATGTTTTACACAAATAAATGGTCCAAGATTTCTGCAAGTTAGTATATTTTTTGCAAAAAATAATGCAGAAGAGCAAGTGTTATTATTTTAATTTTATAATAACTAAAAGAAAATAGTTCCTATATTAATTATCTTTCAATTTTAGGTTATAATTAGTAGCTATATGAAGTTTCCACTTCTTCCACTGTTTTTTAGTGATATTAATGATCTCACTTTGAGGAATCCATTGGAGGAAAAACAAATAAATTAGAATCACTGTGGTTACATTGTGTTTTGAGTTGTTCAGAAAAATATATTTATGTAAAGAAATTACTTATCTAAGAAAGTGCTATCCAGTGTTTATGTGTGAGTGACTTCTCTAAAATTAAGGAACATGGCAGAAACTGCTAGTCTTGATCATATCGGTGTGCCCCTCATATATATGAGCCTCCTTACCAGTTACATTAGTCATAAGATAGACACTAGAAAATGGAATATGGACAAACATATGCTATTCTCTCTTTACTTTTTCAGTTGACTAGTTACAGAAATTCCAGCAGAGGAACATAAGTACTGTATCTGTCAGCATTAATTTAGGAAACAGTAAGCTATGCTTTATACACAGATAGAGGGCATTTACCTTAACATCAGAACACCGAATGCAAACATATATAATCTTTAAACCTGAAGAAGCAGAAAGTTACTTTAATTGTTTCAAGATAATCAAGAAATAACTATTGACCCTAGGACTAGATGTGGTGCAGAGTTTATAAAATGGCCTCTGTAACTCTATCTCTTGCTAATCATGTCCTATAAAATACATTCCCCTGAATTATACAGAACATGTGATGAACCTTGTATTAAATAGAATCAAACATATTGTAGTATATAAAAGAGATTATGGCTCCTGTCTTGGCACGTTCTCTTTCACTCGCTCTTGGACTGTGCATTTTGGGTTGTTTCACTATCATGAAATAGTATTGTGAGAGAGAAGCTCATGTGGCATGGAACTGACCCCTTCTAACAACCTCAGGGGAAAGGGAAGCTAATTTCTCCTTTTTGTAATAAAACCTTCAGATGAGATCATTGCCTCTCTCAAAAATTAGAATGCAACTTCATAAGAAAACTTGAATCAAAGATACCCAGTGAAACTCTATTTATATATCTGGCCCTCTAAATTAAAATAATAAACATAAGCTTTAATGTAATAAACTTTCTTATATAATTTTTTTGATGATTGGAATCATCTGAATAGAGAAAATTCTTCTGGATTTACCTCATCTGCCTCCTTGTAGGAGGCCCCTCCAGATTCTCATCTCAATCCAAGAAGTCAGTATTTGTAATCCCAAAAGTATGTTACTGGAATTCCACCAAGTTAATTCCAATCTACCACTCCCAGTACAACCCATGATGAAAATAAAGACACAAAAAATATTTACAATTATTGGGGAGTCAAGGGGCCCTAAGTCCAGCCACAAAGATGGCTTTCTGGAACAAAAAGGCTGAGCCAGGGCCACACTTGGGTTTTATTTAGTGGAATGACCTAAGGAGGAATGACTGAGAATTGTGGGAAGTAAGTGAATATTGTGAGCTGAGCTAAGTGGGTGGTCTACATTCTCCTATGCCATGTGCAGAGAGGATATACAGAGAAAGTAATCTGCATTATGCTATCAAGATAGTATCTAATGTTTCAGGGGTCTGGTGCTTTAGTTCTGATGTAATCCTTCTAGCTCCAGGAAATCATAGCCTCTATCTCAAGGCTCAATCGCAGATGGCAGCACAGAGCATTGTCTCTTTGTCCTGTCTCAGTTGGCTCACATTAAAGAGCAGCGGGGTAGGTTCCCAGGGAAACAAATATGCCACCTTCAAAGACTACCACCTGAGCCGGGCGTGGTGGCTCATGCCTGTAATCCCAGCACTCGGGAGGCTGAGGCAGGAGGATTGTTGTGAGTTCGAGACCAGCCTGAGCTACAAAGCGAGCTTAAAGCCAGCCTGAACTGCATAGCGAGACCCTGTCTCAAAAAGACCAAAAAAAAAAAAAAAAAAAAAAGACTACCACCAGCACGTCAGCTAGACCAACATATATTGCTTAAAGCCAATTAAAAAGTTAAAAGAGAAGTCCTAGCCAGCTCTGTACATATCAATATAAGGAAATAGGGTCAGTCTCAGTCAAAATGAAGACAATCTTCTTTCAAGGAGAGTTGTTCAGATGGTCATCCATACCTCCTTGCCAGAGTATTCCAAATATTTAAGACAAGCTTATTTGAGAATTTATGTAAGAATAACATGGAAGCATTATTATTAGATCTAAAACACAAATCATAGCAAACAAGCATTTCTTTCTTCTTTTTTTTTTTTTTCTGGCTTCTTTCATCAAAATGTGCTGTCACATTCACAAAGTAATGGAGTCAACCTCCAGAGGGACTGAAACTTATTGTGAGCCTCACTTTTTCTTGAATGTCTAAAGTCCCTAAAACTGTATCCAACAATAAATATTTTATTTTTGTAAGTATATTATCACAAATATTCCCTAAAGCACTCTACTCAAGAAGGAAACACACAAAAAATCAGCATCACTTTAATGATGCATGAGTCAGGTGAGTCTTCTACTGGCTTGGTCTTAATCCAATACAGCTCAAATGCTGTATAACTGAATAAGTAAAACCACTAACCACAAGTAATCTACATTTTAAATAATAAAGACCCAAAGAGGAAAGAGAAAGCAACACATACAAACTTGCTAGGGTCATTGTCACTATAACTAGTAAAAAAAGTTAAATATTCTACAGTTTTGACTATCCATTGTACGTTCTTTAGACCTAAGTCAGTGTCTCTGCTAATCCCTTATCAACCTAAGTCCCTTAAGGTGGCTCAGATAATGTTCCTGAAGAAATTTATGACTCAGTCATTCTATTTTGGTCTTCTGTAGTTTCCTATTAATTTTTAATAGTATATATGTACATGCTAAAAAGTAACTTAGACCATCCACTTGTCTCCTAATAACTCTTCTCTATGTTTATACTGCAGTGGCAAACAAATTTCTCCCTGCTAATCAAGATCAATCTCTTCAACCAATAAATTTCTCCCTTTCTTGGCAATTAAATCATGAAAATTACTGAAAAGTTCAAAATGTCCCCGTGGCAATCTCATCTTCCAATTCAGTGCAACACTAGCTTTGTTCCTAGTGAAAACATTCTCACTTCCTTGGGAACTGAGATCATTAAATAAGCAGAGTACAAAATTCCAGTGTTGAGAAACAAACATTTTTAAATGGACAATTAAATGTCATAGTAAAAATATCCACTTTTATATCTGTCTCTTGATTTTCAGAGTTATGAATTATGGCTTTGGGACAAATGGTATCATATGTGTTCAAAATATGTACTGCTTGCTGCAACAGAATATCCTAGCCAGAGGCATAGATGGAAAGACAAATAAATGCCACTCTACAATATTTCTTTTGCCATAGAGACTTCAAATACAAAGCTAAGTGTTCTGTAAGTACATGAATGGTGGTGCTGAACAAAACATTGCTAGTCACTACAGCAAATCCCTATCCAGAATAAATACATATTTCTCTGAGGTCAAATCTGTCTCATCAGTGGACAACCCAGTAGATGAAAAATTTGGGTTCTTCAAATCCTTGTTAACCCAGAGACATTAGGCGAACTACTGAATCTAGAACAGCTGCTTCAGAATTGGACAAATAGATGTTTATTTCATTAACCTATTGAGATTTTATTTATGTTTATAATATACTAAATAATTCAAGAAAAGAAATTTTCTTTGAAAAAGAAATTATAAGCAAGGGAGATGCTCAGTGGCATATGCACATGTATGGGAAGTGTAAAGTCCTGAGTTCAATCCCTAGTACTGTTAAAAAAAGAGAGAGAAAAGAAGTTTTTTTTTTTTTTTTTTTTTTTTTTTTTTCCGGAACCGTGGATTGAACTCAGCCCCTTGTGCTTGCCAGGGAAGTGCTTATTCTACTGAGCCATCTTCCTGGCCCCAAGAAATCATACTGATGATCTATGAAAGAGCTAGTCTTCTAAAAAATTACTACAAACCAAAATTTTATCCTGCCAATATACAATGCTAAGAAATACATATATTTCTAAGGGGCTGGGAAGATGGCTCAGTGGAATAAGCACTTCTCTGGCAAGTGCAGGGGCCTGAGTTCAATCCCTAGTTCTGCAAAAAAAAAAAAAAAAAAAAAAAAGAAATACATATATTTCTATTAGACATTTTCAACTGAGTTTTCTATCTTAATTCAGAAATGATTTTTGTTTTGTTTTGTTTTTGGTTTGTATTTTTTACTAAGGGTCTACACGATCTACAGGGTCTCACTACATAGATCCAACTTGTAGCTATTCTCCTGTGTGCAGCCTCCCAAAGAGCTGGGATTACAGGCACACTCCACCATGCCCAGTCTCGATTGCTGTGCCCCCAGGGCAGGGCTGGCACAGCATGCCTGGGATCGAACCCTGGCCACTGCATCTGCCTAAGCAAATGCTTTAGTTCACTGAGCTATTTGGCTGGCCCTCAGAAATGATTTATAATCCACTCTAATATGGAAGTAAAGTAATAGTCCAACAATTAAGAGAAAAGAACACAGAATGGTTGTAATGACTTAATGAGTCAAATAGAAATAAAAACAAATTAACTCACAGTAAATATTAAATAACTTTTTTTCCAGCTTTTTCATGTATATATTTCTTGAGTTCATCAGGGTCATGTTTTTTCATGTTAAGCATAACCTTTTAGCTATTGATATCTTTCCTCCCTCTCATCCTGGCATATCAACCTCTGAATTGGACTTCTATCACATTTAATTTTACCTACTGTACATCCTTGTCTTTGGAAAATGAATTTCTCTATCCCATTTGATCCTGAACAGATTTCTAGGAAAAGGCTCTATTCCAATACAATTCTTAGAATACAAAGCTGCAATTTATTATAAAGCTGGAGAAAGCCTAGGCCTAACACAGTGGTGCCAACTTTCTCACAAGGGGAAAAAAGCAAAGCTAAGACAGTGTGCCAGTGACAATGTATCTCTCACCCATATCTATCTCTGAAAACTCTCAGGCACCGAAGTCATATGTATCTGATTTCTCTCAAGTTGCTTCAACTGGACTTGTCTTTTGCAAAAAAAAAAGTCCTGACACTGAAGCTTTCACTTACTACCCTTTCTTTATATCATTATGTTTTTAAAATTATGTCTTAGTAATTTTAAAAGGCAACAGAAAAAAAAAAGTGTAGCATTTATCAGAAGAAAAATTGTAAACATTTTCAAAAACACCTGTGAAATAAAGTATTTTGTTCATCCCAGAGTAGGGAAGGATGTAGTAAAATAATCGTTGAGTCTTAGAAACCCATATTGGGTGTGTTTCCTAACAATGGGATTCAGAACTTCTAGCCTTTGCTTTGTGTAGAGCTCTGACTCTAATCCAGTACCCCATGGTTCATTAAGCTTTCTTTGCTTGTCTGTCTGTTACCTTCCAATCCAGCACTCCAATCCACTTAGGGCTCAACATTCCCAGACTGTTTCTTCTAAATTCTCTAAATGATCAACTGAAGTTCCCTTTATCCTCTTAGATGAAATAAGAAGGTTGGCTATGGCTG
This sequence comes from Ctenomys sociabilis, assembly GCA_004027165.1. Lineage (NCBI taxonomy): Eukaryota > Metazoa > Chordata > Mammalia > Rodentia > Ctenomyidae > Ctenomys > Ctenomys sociabilis. Next base: position 92,059 of record PVKA01002704.1, on the reverse strand, counting down.
GATTAGGCAGAATGGGCCTTTGTGAAGGATAAAAATTGGAGCATTTCAGAATGTACACTATTTCTTTCTCCTTGGTGCCTGCATGTAGGATGTCTCTCAAATTCCTCCTGTACCAACCCAGTAGATTTTCTAAGAAAAACTCTGAAAATGTGTGGAGGCTCTCCTATAACTCTAACTCTTGTGCCAGCATATGCCAAGCCTCTAGCAGTTCATCAGCAATTTTGTTCATTGCATGAACCAAGTCTTCAGTTTTATCTTCAACACTGCCCCAAATTTGTATGTATATGCAGCTGTACTACTTATAGCATAGTACCAAAAGAAAAATAAAAATAAAAGCTAATTTCAGTTTTGATATATAGATCTGACAATGAATGTGCTCTGACAGCTGTCCTTCCAGAAGATTTTCAATGATACTTTAAGCATTAATTCACTACATAGCAACAAGAGATGTGTCCAGTCTTCTGTTTGTCTGGTAAAGTGCAAAAATGAAACACTATATATAAATATATATAGTGTTGAAAGAGCTGTCTTTCAAGGGTGCTAGAGATTTCTGTCCCTCATTCCCTAGGTATTACAGAAATGCCTGGAAAAAAGATTTAAAAGAAATAGGAAAGGGAGAATAGAAATACTCAACCTTGTGTTCTCCACTGTAGCTCCAACCACTGCAGCAATTACATAGCTAAATTACAGAGCACACTCATGTGACACCTTTTCATCGCTGAGTGAATCCACTTGATTGAGCGTATTGATCCTCATGGCTGAACTTGGGAATGCTTCTCTGAAAGCTCTGGCATGGCTTTGTTATGATACATTTAATAGGAGAACTTCACTCTAGAAGTGGAGGGTTTTCATTGAGTTAGTTCCTGGGCATCATTTCTTAATTCAGCCTTTTCACCCAACCTGTTAAAAGCTAGGCCACTGAGGGTCACAGCAGAGGGAAGGAATGGCGCTGTCCTCTCAGGACAAGGTATACAAAACCAGTGTGCAGTGGAAATAAAGCAAACACAGTAGGGACACTCAGTGTTGGGTCACATTTTTTCTTTTTAATATGGATCTTTTGGGCAAAATGTGAGGAGAGAAAAACTAAAAGAGATTCTGGACTTCCTGATAATGTGAACATTGGAATCCTGAGAAACAAATCAAAAAGAAAAGCTTCAAACCCCAGCTGCCTAGTGAGACCCTGTACCAGATACATTAAAATACATAAAAACATTTTTTAAAAGGCTCTGTTATTGATTGTCCTGTGATTATATGAATCACTTTTATAGTCACTTCTTACATTTCTGAAGACTTCCAAAATTGAAGCCTGGCGTACATTAGTGCACAGCTTTTAGGTGAAACAAAGAAGGTGGATGCCTGCAGAGGGGATGTGCTGGGGACGGAAGAGCAAATCATAGTTTTTCAGCCTGAGTTGCAAGTGCTCTAAATGGGAGGTTATGGAACTTGGCCTGTCCATCAGTAAAGGATGGCTGTGTTTATTTGCTTACAGATTCCTTGATTGCTAGTTCTGTTGCTTTTCTTCAGAGTGAAAATTCTACTTAAGTATGTAGGCAGACAGCAAGAGTTGCCCAGATAATTCATTTAACAGAAGAATGTCCCTCTAGAAGTGGAAGGTTTTAGCTTAGTTAGTTCCTAAGCCACAGTGTCTTCCTTCCTCCATTTTGTCCTGTCCATCTCTGTGGCTGTTGTAAAGGTCTGGCATTGCCTCAGGTTCCTGCATGTATCTGATCTAACATTATCAGTTGGGAATCATTTCCACCCAACAAGTGTCTCTTTCAGGAAGCGTAGTCTCTGGCTCTATCTTGGAGGGTAAAATGTAGTTTCTTTAATTCAATTTACTCAATTGTATAATATATGGGATTGTGACATCCTTTGTAAAGAAGAATAATGCCAGGTAAAGGACATTCTTACTGGGAACTAGTTTAGAGATACAATGTGATCTACATGCTCCTGCATGGACAATGTTGAAATTTCCTTCACAGATCCGCTTGTTTCTGAAGATCCTTGAAGATTTGTCTTTCAACAGGTGCTAGAGTTTGCTGTCCCTCATTCCCTAGGTATTTCAGAAATGCCTGAAAAGAGATTTAAAGAAAGTGGGAAAAGAAGAAAAGAAATTCAACCTTGTGTTCTCCACTGTAGCTAAAGCCACTGTAGCAATCACATAGCTAAATTGCAAGCTATACTATTCTAAGGAAGGGACTAAAAACTTCCAGTAAGATAGAAGTCTATTCCTTGTACATGCAATATTTTATAGATAAGCAGATAGTTTGGCCTCATAATCATCACTACAAACAGCCTCTTTGTGACTTAGCTGTCTACATGCAAGTCAAGAAAGATACTATGGAAACTGGGTGTGGTAGCACACGCCTATAACCCCAGCACTTGGGAGACTAAAAACAGGAAGATCACTATTAGTCCAATCTGTATAGTGAGACCCTGCAGACCTTGTACTAAGTTCATTAGAAGAAAAAAAAAAGGAAGATACTGTAATGATTTCCACTAAAAAAAGAACTAAAAATTATTTTTTCAATCATTTTTTAGTTCACACTCACAATAGTATACTATATGTATATACAGAATCTCTATGCAGCTCAGACTCACAGTGACTCTCCTGTTTTCAGCATCCTGGCTCTGGGATTAAATTCATGCACCACCATGCCTGTATGGCACCATGTCTGTGTGTCACCACACCCTGCCTAGGTAGCCAGCTCCTGCTGCTGGGGATCAAACACAGGTCCCTGGGCTTGCCAGGCAGGAGTTAGACTGCTGAGCTATGTCTCTGACCCTAGACCACTTTAAAAGAAAATCCAAGTAATCAAACTTTGTGATATGGCTATACTTAACTACAACATATTTAGACTATAGTTTTTAACTGGGAAAATATGTGGCCATTTTTCTCTCTATCAAATGGAAAGACAAAAATGGATAGTAACAGACAACCAGGAATCAGCTATAGACCTTAACAGAATCAGAAGCTGTTGTACCACTGGCCTATTCCTATTAATTGTTTCAGAGTCAGTAGGCAGTGAAAGACAATAAAAGAGCATTTGGATCACTATCTATGTTCTTTATGTTTTTTCTTTATCTCTGTTGTCATTAGATTAAATAATACATAAAAATATTTTTGAATATTCCAAAATTAGGAATCTTCATTGTGCTCTTGTAATCATTTATTATTTATTTATTTATTTGGTGCAAGATCTCACTACACAGCTCTGACTTGTACTCATCTACTGTCCCAGCCTCCCCAGAGCTGGAATTACAGGCTGCACCATTGCCCATTTACAAGGCAGTATGGGAAATCCAGGAACCTGGGGCCGTAGGGTAAATGGTACTAGGGATCAAACTCAGGATCATGTGCTTCCCAAGTAGGTGCTTAGATCACCAAACTGTTTCCCCAGCCTGTTTTAATTATTTGAATTAATAGTATCAACATTGTGAATGATTAAATTATTGTTTACAGAAATTTCTTTCCTCATTTCTGTGAAATAATTGTGTATTCATATCAATTGTTAGGCAAGTTGCAGGGTACTCTATGAGAAAAATATACATACTCATCCCACTTACTCTATACTTTATCATGGGCTATTTCATGTCATATATTGTACATACAAGCAAGAACTTTAAAAACCTTGTGACAATAACATATCCTAACTATCTGCTCAGATTCACATCCACTTCCTAGTAAACCTCATTAGACAAGAAATGCAAATGGCTGATACATTTTTACTGGTGTAAATCCTAAATTGTGAAACATCTTAAAGCTAAAAAAGTTGATCATGATCCTGCTACCGGAGTCAATAACTGTAGAATACAGTATGAAAAAGCATGAACTTGACTGGGGAAGGGTATAGAATGAGGAGAGATGAACACCAACTCTGTAGTTGGTAAACAATAAAGAAAGATAGATGCTGCAAAGGAGAGTGAGACTGAGTAAAAATGAGTGTGAGCTGGGAGCTGGATGATACCATAGACCAGAATGTATTGCATGGAAGGTAACTTGTTAGACTTTCATCAGAAAAACATAAACACCTCTACTTATTTTAGTTGAGAAGGGATTCATTATAATTTACTAGGAATTTAGAAAATTCCCATTAATAGCCATAGCTGCATGAATGTTTGCAAAAGGCTTTGTATTATTTCAAAGAAGGAATAATTGAGTTTTACTTCCTTTCTGTTTTTCATATTTTGAACAAAGTATCCTGGTTAGAATTTAATGACTTCAGAATTCTGATGGAAAGGAAGTTTGTGAGGTATAGTTCCTAGTGTTTCTTGCTCTGCCAATACAGAGAAGAGTATAAAGGAGTGAGGATGAATTTTTGTCAACTGCAAAACCAAAACAATCTTTAACACAAAAGCCAATAGAAGATTGAGGAAAGTAAGAAAATTTTAAAAGTACCAGTAGTGCCAAATAAACATACGGTAGGAACTAGAAGACTACCATTAGAATGATGAACTAGGAAAATCATTAGAAATATTTTCCAATATTATTATATTAGTCATTTCATATTGAAATCTTATTTCAAAGACATAATAAGGGTCTGAGAGATAGCTCAGCAGCATAAGTGCCTGCCTAGCAAGTGCAAGGTTTTGAGTTAGATCCCCAGTACTACCAAAAAAAAAAAAAAAAAAAAAATGAAGATAGAGAGAGAGAAAAATTAAAGACATGATAAGAATGAAAAGTTGAAAAGAGAGATCGTTCTTTCAAGGTAAAGACAGAAGTAAGAACAGGGAATGAAAGAAAAGGGATAGCAAGGGAGACAAAAGATAACATGGGATCAAGAAAATTGTACAGTGGGGAAAAGGTCCAAGAGGTGGAGGGAAGCGGATGAGAGGGATGGGGAAAGGGACAAAAAAAAGAATTAGAGAAAATAATTATGTGTATCAGATACATGTAGCCGGCATGTTATGTAAACATGTGATTATAAAAATAAAAATTTAAAAACAAGTCATTCTAAGATTATACAGACTCATGTCCCTTAGAGGTATTAAAGAAGTAATAAGTAGAAAAGCGTGCATGGGAGACAGACTTTGCCTGATCTAATTAATAACTGATTGACTCATAGATTTGAAAGGCTCTCCAGAACTTCCATGGAGGTCACATGAAAGCCAGTCTCCCAGTTGGACCCCATTCCTGTTTAACTATTTTCTGATGCTTTGTTTCCTCACTCTCATGTAAGTACGCCTTTCATGTAATAACTCACCTAAACCCAAAACTGTCATAGAGTCTGCTTCTAGCATGAACTAACATAGTTAATAATATGAATTACCCAGAAAGCACATGCTAAGTATGAGATTCTTAAATAGGAAGCTCACATATGGATAGCAAAGAACATGCCAGCCTAGATGAGTAGAACATTCCATAGCCACTTTATTTCATCTGTAGTAAACTATGGTGATGCAAAAAAAAAAAAAAAAAAAAAAAAAAAAAAAAAAAATGCCAGCTTGTACAGTGTGCTCAGGACAAATGGTTCTAAATATTGTGAAATTGGTTCCTGTTACTGAATGCCACTGATATATTAAAGAGTGGCCAGTTAATCCTATGAGTCAATAACTTGAATTAATTGCAAAAATCAAAAGGTCTTGTGGTGCAAGCTATCTCTTCAAACTTGCTGTGATCTTCCTTCCTCAGCCTCTGGAGTGTAGGATTACAGGTCTGTGCTACCACACCCAGGTCATCTCCATTTTAAGGAAAAGACGAAGCTACAGATTAAACATGTGATTTAATTTTAAGAATTTCCAGGAAGGCTGAACTCATACTTTATGCGAATTTCTTTAAGTGTGATTATTTTAATGAAAAGAAAGGTTAAAATGTTGAAATATTAGTACATGAGCCTTGAGTGAAGGAACTTATGAAAATGACTCACGAATAAAGTATGGTGATAATCTCTGCACTGGGGAGGCTGAGGCAGGAGGGTCAGTGGGAATTTATGATAAACCTGGGCAATACCATGAGTTCAAGGCCAGCCTGAACTACATAGAAAGATTCCATCTCAAAAAAAAAAAAAAAAAAAAAAAAAAAAAAAAAAAGAAAAAGTTTAATGGGTTTGGTAGAAAGTTCAGCAATCTAAGTGTCTGCCTGGCAAGCCCAAGGACTCAAGTTCGATGCCCAGTACCTCATACCATGCGGACCAGGGAATCCCAGGCTCATCTTCTTGTCCACTGAAACCCAGTGCCATGTCACAGGCCTGTAATCCCAGTGCTAGGGAGGCTAAGAATAGAGGATTACTATGAGTTCCAGTTTTGTAGTGAGACCCTATACCAAATAAATAAATAAAAGATTCAAAAAAGAAAGAAAATACATGGTTCATGAAACATGGTACTCTAAGGATAATGTAGCACAGATTATTATATACAAGCAAAAAAGAATAAAAATCAATGAATTTGCAGAAGATGAAGGTCAGCTGATCTGACTGAAATTTCTCAGTCCTGTTTCCAATTTTCAGACTTTAGTCAGTGTTATGGTTTGTGTCTAGTTGTCCCCTCAAAGGCTTATGCAGTCATGGGGTGAGGACTTCTAGAGTTTGTGATTAATTCATGATCCACTTGTATTATGTGCGATCCAAGGCTGGAATTATGGGTTTTAGTGCTATTGGGATTATGGGGTTGAGTACACCCCCAGCCTGGGGCAGAAAGCCTAATATAAGAAACAAAGAGATAGATTTTCTGTAGCCATTGCTCTTTGTTGTTGTTATGTGGCCACCATGAACTGCTGCTCTCTGCCATGTGCCCCTCTTCCTTGGAACCAGCTGAATATGGACTGAAACCTCCAGTAACTGTGAGCTAAATAAACCTTTCCTTCCTTCATTTTGGTATTTGTCCCAGCAACAAGAGAGGAGTAACTAAGATGGTTATGAGAATTACCACCATGAGATAAGCTTAACAATATTACAATTTATATAATTCCTCTGTATCTATGAAAGATTAGATCAGGAGCCCTCACAGATACCAATATCCATGGATATTCAAGTTCACTGTATAATATGACTTATTGGTAAATGTATATTATCCATGAAGATTCTTTTGTTTACTTTAAATTTCTCTAGATTGCAGTATAATTTAGTGCACTACTTCAGCATAAATACCACATGATTAATTATTATATTATTTTGCTTATAGAACAACATTGTAACAAGAAAAAGACCTGTGCATGTTCAGGACAAATGTAACTTTTTCTAATATTTTTGATCCATGGTTGACTGAATCTATAGACATGCTACTGTTGTAGGCAGCTGAATTAGACAGAAATATTATAAGCAATCAAATAGAGCCTGGCCCTCAAGAACGTTGTGGAAGACAAGGTGCCTTTGCAACTTGGAAAAGACAAATACTCCTATATGGGCCATACCTCAAGAGAAAAGAGGAAACATAGCTAGGGATGGGCATCAGTGACTGATATTCTCAATAGGTATCACCTTGAAAGAGCCCAAATGAGTCACTAGCCCAGCCCCCAATAGGAAGTTACCCTGTCCCATATTCATACCTGCTTGCTACTTAACTTCCTTCTCCATTTTCTACTGGATTTAATCAATTTTACCCGAGCAATGATGCTTGTAATCTCATTGGCTGACTAGTTTTGTTCTACCTCATGCCCACCTAAGCGAGTTCCCATGTCTTCTCCACCACCTTAGACATGCCTCACCACATGGTTTTCCTGTATAAAAGTCTCTGGAAGAAACAGCTTCCTGGGGACAAGCCACTCAGGCACCCCTCCTGTTCCTCTCTCGGACTGGACCTTTCTTTCCCTCAGTAAATATATTCTGCTCATTACCTCTATTTGTTCATGAGCTCATCCCACATACATTTTATGTTGGGAGATCAGAGTTTCTCCATGTGTCATTTGGAGGTTCTCTGTATCAGTACCTGCTGGTATGAAAGCACAATTGTATGCCTAATTCCTCTGTCACTATCCAAAGACATTTATGGACATTCACTGGAATAACTGTATGATAGAGAATTGTTAATCCCTATATATTTTCAAAACATTGAACTACCGGATCTGAATCAGTGCAGATAACACAGGCCTTAGAACTCCATCATGGCTTCTCTAATTAAAATTAGGCATCTAGTTAAGGTCCATCTCCTAGTTAATAAATGAGTCTAAATGGAGGTAATTTTTCCAGTTCCTGGATATAAAATAAAAATGGTTCTGCTGATAAATCCTTTGCATGGAGTTATTGGATTTAAAAGCTATTTTTGCAATATATCCTAATTTTATAATTCTATTTAATTTACAAGTTTGACCACTGCAAAAAACTAAATGTTTTATTTCTGTATCAAGAGACTGTTTCAGACTTAACCAAATAATAGTCCTAATTGCATCAGCTATGCCAACTATAGTATCTTCTCCAAGATTCACAGACGTGGAACCTGGAATGAGTTATTTCTACTCTCATGAAGAAAAGGGATAAGATATAGTGTGTTCATTGACAATAGAACAGTGTATATGGTGGTCTTGCCTCAGTGTTCTAGTGATTACCCAGAGCATTGCTCATATTGCCCTCAATAAGAGCCTGGGTTGTGAGGTTATAGCACAGTGCAGAACACTAGTTCATTGGATCATAGCATTAAGTTAATTGAATGTGATAAGCAAGAAATCTATGACAAGTACTGTGAGTGCCTTGCTGAGACATGCACCCCATGATGTGAAAAATAACCCATAAAATATTTCATAAAGCTGATATTGTGCTAGAGGTTTTAGTGATTTGGTAGTCTCAGGCATGTTAGAACATCTCTTCCAAAGTAAAGATCATGCTATTTCACCACTCAAGAAAAACATAAAGAACAATGTACAAAAAATATAAAGCTTAGGAAAATTATTTGGATTTTAGATATTGCATAACCAGTACATTCAATAGTGCCCTAGACAGTTGAGTGATGTGGAAGGCTATTAGCTTTGAGTGCAAACTCAGAACCAGGGCACTAGAGCATATCTTGGTTATGGTATAAGTAGTTCTATTTGGTCCATTAAACCAAGCTCATCCAACACTTCTATAAAAAGATACTATTTGTCACATGTAGGTCAGAGTTAAAGAGTGGATGGCTACTTTTGGCACTGGTTTTCAATTTTCTTTTACTTTCAGTTCAAAATTCATGTACTTTCCTGATCTGTAATAAAGAAACTAAGCCCTTTACATATTTTTCTTTTGGAAATTGGCATTGAAATATTGCCATCTTGGGGCATTAGAAATACATGACAGAGACAAAAGTCTGTACTTCCTGATTTCATGTATCTGGTAAGAAGCGCTTCTTCCATGCATATTCCTTCCCCTGTGCTATTATAGCAGGTGCTATTATTTATACCCAGTTATCCCTTCAAAGCATCAGGTCCTCATAGGCAGGGCTTTTGGGAGTTGGTTGCATCCTTTGGTAAGGTATCCATGGATCATTCTACTAATGAGTTTATAGCTGACTTCTTGTCTAGAGGTGGAATCTGATCAAAGGAGGAGAATCCCTGGGAGCATGGCCTACATGGGTTTATTCCTCCTGCTTCAGTCTATCCTTTCTCTGTTCTCTGCTTCCCTTCCACTGTGCCATAAGCAGCTCTCTTTCTCTCATATACCTCAGCCTTACATTTTGCCAACCAAGGGACTGTGGACAAAAAACTCTACAAATTGTGAGCCAAAACAAAGATCGACTGCTTTCTTCCAGTTGGGCACATACAAGGTTTGTTCCAACAACAAGAGAAGTGGTTAGTAAGGAGTCCTCCCTGGTCCTCATTTCAATCCAGGAAGTTCCCATGGATAAGTTGTTGGAATCCCATCAAGTTAATTCCAATCTACCACTTCCAGTGAAATCCATGGGAAGAAGAAAGATACTGAGGCATGTTTGCAGTTTTGGCGAGCCAAAGAGTCCTAAGCCCAGCTATGATGATGGCTATCCAGAATAAAGATCTCAACCCAGGATCAAAGCTGGGTTTTATTCAGTCATGCAGGTGGAGGGGAGTGGTTTGAGGATGAGTAACAACGTGGTGAGGAGTACCTGAGTGCCATGAGTTGGGCTAGGTAGGAGACCTGCATTTACCTCTGCATAGAAAAGGATATGCAGAAAAGGTAATTCACATTATACAACTGAGATAGGATCTAATGTTTTGGGGTTGGTGCTTCAGCTCTGATGTGTAATCAAGCCCCAGGAAGTCATAACCTCTATCTTAAGGCTCCATCCCAGCCGACAGTGTGGAGCACTGGCTCTTCTTCCCATCTCCACCCAGCTCATATTAAAGAACAACAGATGGGGTTTTCCAGGGAAACACACCTGCCATCTTCAAACACTAATGCCGTCACCTCAGCTAGACTGATATGCGTTGCTTAAAGTCACTGAAGGGATAAGGAAAAGTCCTAGCCTGCTCTGTACATAGCAATACAAGGAAACAGGGTCAGTCTCAGCCAAAATGGAGATGATTGCTCTTTTTCCAAGGACAGTTGCCCAGGTGGTCCTCCACAGTTAAGACGTCTCCTGCACTAGGTTCCGGTAGCACTTGATGCTCTGTAGTGCTCTGCCTTCCCAGTGCTCTTGGGCTGCCATCAAACAGTACTCAGCATCTCCGCCAGTTCCCACCTTGCCAACGTTGTAAATTACCTCCATGTAGACACTTCTTATTCTGTGTGCTGAAGAATAAAAAGTCCTCTGTCTATTCTCCAGAGTCTCAGGTTTTCTTTGAACATTTCAAAATCTTTTTTTTTTCTTGAGACAGTGAGGACTGAACCTAGGGCCTTCACACTGAGCTATAGCCCATACCAGTTTTTGTTTCTTATTTTGAGACAGAAGTGTGCAAAGTCACTAAGTTGCCCAAGCTTACCTCAAATTTGTAATCTTTTGCTTCAGTTCCCAGAGTGCTGGGATTACAGTCACGAGCCACTGGGTCCAATTAGCTTGTTTATTTGTAAGAAGAACATAATACCAGATCCTTTTTAGTTTCTGGCATAAGGTCTGGGAGAATCTCAACTAAGAGGAGGATGAGAACGCTGCGAGGTGTGTGACCTAATTCCCAGGGATAATGATGCTTCATATGATTGCAATTCTTACATTATTTTAAAATTTCTTACTTCTTGCTGACCAATCTCTAATCCTCTCCTGTTGCTAATTCTTTATACTAAACATTTATTGTTCAAATTCTCCCTTGTTTCTCTTTTAATAGAACTAAGATTGATACATAATTGGTAAGAGAACATGATATACCCTCTGAAAGCTAGCTCCTGGCATATAACTGAACTCAAAAACTGAGTTATTTACCCTAAAACAATAAATGATCCTGTAATAAAAATGATCTACCTTGAGTTAGACACATCAAGCTAGCAGAGCATCAGCCAGTCCATTTTTTTATTTGCTTTGTGTAGAGAAAAAGTGATACTAAGAACAGACACAGACTCTGAGGTGTTGGTGAGTGGTTTAGCACTTAGGTCCAAATCTGAAAGAAGGAAAATGGGAATTTGAAATCAAGCCTAGGGAAGAGTCCTGTGTTCAGACCTAGACAAGTGGGTATTTAGTAGAGCATCTTTTGTATTCCACATCCCCTTTATATTAAAATATTTCCTTCTATGCTATTCCTTTTTAAACTTACCAGATTGTTCTTTAGATTTTAAAGAAAAAGCAGGATTTTTCTTTTTTCCTTTTGTTGTTTCAATAATGAGTTTTTGTCTTAACAATCATCAAAGCTGACCTATGTTTCAATATCATTATGAGCTATATGTATTTGTGTAGTATATATACCAAGATACTTATTTGTCCTAGGACATTTATTACCACCTTATTGCTCTATTTATTTCATGTTTGACAAATGTGTGTACATATGCATATATATATATATTTTTTGTTTGTTTTTGTTTTTGTTTTTGTTTTTTCCCAGCTGTCTCAGCCTGCCCTGGGGATGGAGCTGGCATGGCATATGGTAAAAAAGAATTGAGCTACAGTCCCTGCACTTGCCTAAGCTTGTTTAAGCAGGCACTTTAGATTGCTGAGCTATCTCACTAGCCTGGAAAAATAGTATTTTGAAGGGAAATTAAAGTGTCATAAATTCATGGTGTATTTTAATAACTTATTTTGTGTTTGTATCTCTTCTGTTGTTTTAAAAATTTTTGTTTCCAGTGATGTAAATATTTAATTGCTTTATAGTATTATGAATATATGTATAATGTATGATAATCTATATGAGAGCTTTAAAATGACAATACCAATCTATAAAATAGAAGGTCAAACCCACTAACAATTTAAGTGTATTTTCTATTTGTTTTCCTTTGAATAAAAAGATGTACTATCAAAATATTATGTTTTAAAGTTATTTGAAATAATTCTTGTACATGCTGTTATGATAAAGACTAAACACATCCTTAGGTTAATTTGTTTCAACTTGTTTCAAATTTTTCGGCAGGATTTGTCCTGTCATTCTTTAATTTGCTAATATTAAAACTATGACTATGTGGGATATTTTCATGATTATGAATTTAAAATTAGTTTCTAGTCCTTGGCTGGCTGGCTGTCTCATTCTCTCCTTTTGTGTACAACAAAATCATTTTCCCCACTTGAATTTGGATTTGGCTTATTATTATTATTATTATTATTATTATTATTATTGTAGGCAGAATGGGGATTGAACTCAGATCCTTGCACTTGCCAGGGAAGTGGTTATTCTACTGAGCCATCTCCCCTGCCCCTTGGCTTATTATTATAATAATATTATTTATTTGTAAAAGCAATTGGGTCTTTACTTTAATGTAATTCAGATTGGGAAAAACAAAACAGAGCTAAGGGAACAAAAGCAGTGCGGGAGCACTCTCCCACATCCAGTACACTGATCATGTTAGTACGTTTGTGCTTCGTAATGGTTTTATATTTAAAACAAAAACGAAACAAAAAAGTACAAGAGTTCATTCTCTTCCCTGGGTAATAGAAATAGTTACTCACTATGCATAATCTAGTTGATAGTTAATATGCTATTGCTTTTCTTGTCTTATTATATAAATTTTTTCAATGCAAGTTTAGTTTTATTTATTTATTTTTTTTTTATTTTTTTTTTTTTTGGTCTTTTTGAGACAGGGTCTCACTATGCAGTTCAGGCTGGCCTTAAGCTCACTTTGTAGCTCAGGCTGGTCTCGAACTCACAACAATCCTCCTGCCTCAGCCTCCCAAGTGCTGGGATTACAGGCCTGCGCCACCACGCCCGGCAAGTTTAGTTTTAATGGTAATAAAACATTATGGTTATTTATAAAAAATAATATTATTTTGGATTTGTATGCAAGCTCTTGAGTCTGTGGTCTCAAACAAAATGGACTGGAATTGCTCTATTAGAGATGATCAAGTCCTTCTTCATTAGAGAAGAATGCAGCTGAACACTGCATACATTTAAAACTAGTTTTCTTTAACGTGTAAACGTGGAACACACACCAGTGCTCCTCATAGTAAATCTCATCCACAGGTTTGCCCTCTAAATTCAGAAACACCAGGCAGCAGCTAAAAGCCTCTTTTATGTTTTTTTGTGTGTGTTTCAAAAGCTTATAGCTTTAACCTAGATACCTACTTTATAGATTCATTGAGTTCAGGCTTTGCAGATATTCTTTTGAAGTCTACATTTATAGCCTTTGTGTACTAGTCTTCATAAATTTCCATGTGACCTCTCTGAACTTCTTGAAGACAGAGTGTGAACAAACATTACAAGCTTTTTGTGAAAGAGAATGTAGGCTCCATATAAAAGATATTCTGCAGATTCCATTAGATCCTCTTTAGCTGGTCTTATTTATTCTCACAAAATTTCTCTACCCTTGGTTCTATCTTATCTATCCCCTTTTCTACTTTTGTTCCTGTTCCTCCCAAGGTCTCTTAACTCAGGGGTTTCTCAAAACAGTCCTTTGGTTTGCACAGCCAGCTCAGTATAACAAAAGCCTTAGAGATGGTAGGGTAAATTTAGATAACAAAAGCAGAACAAAAGGTTTTTAGCCACATTCTAAGCAGGTATTGTTGATGACTGATAGTGAGGAGGCCTCAGTTCATGCAATTTCACTTCTAATTTTTTACTTCTTTTGACTAACCACTCTTCCCCAAGAATTGGGCCTAGATATATCACGGAACAGGTATTTTCCATCAATCATTGATATGCTAAACTTTAAATCCCTACAGAATGTGAAAAAAAATTATAGTAAAAAAAAAAAAAACAGAAATAAACAAAAAATTTTACACAGAAATTTAGAAATCTAATCATATACATATTGTAGCAGGACAGTCCTATTGTTGTAGGCAGTGGAGTTAGAAATATTCTAGGCAGTCAGACAGGGCCAGACCCTCAAGGAGACAAGAGGGCAGGTAAGGTGACTTTGCAACTTGGAAGAGACAGACACTCCCATATGGGCCACACCTCAAGACCAAGACAAAAAGAGGAAACACAGCTACATACCTCCCTAGGGTTGGGTATCAGGGATTGATATTCTAAATAGGTATCAATCATCTTGGAAGAGCCCAAATGAATTACTAGCTCAACCCCAACAGGAAGAGACCCTGTCCCATATTCATGCCCACTTGCTATGTGACTCACTTCCCCATTTGGTACTGGATTTAATCAATTTTACCTGAGTAATGGTGCTTGTAATCCCGTTGGTTGACCATAGTTTTGTCCCACCTCTTGTCCACCTAAGCAAGTTCCCATGTCTTCACCACCTTAGACCCACCTCACCACATGGTTTTCCTCTATAAAAGTCCCTGGAAGAGACAGCTTCCTGGGGAACTACCCTCTTGTGCCCCCCTCCTATCCCTCTCTCAGACAGGAGCTTTCTTTCCCTCAATAAATCTATTCTACTCATAACTTCCATTTGTTCCTAAAATTCATACTTCGGTTTAGAACTCATGCAGGTCAGGTCCAGAGATTGTTTTTCCCTATGTCTATTTGGAGGTTCCCTATATTGTTTGGAGGTCACCCACCCGAGATCAGTTTTTCTCCCTGTGTCAATATGACATTTTTTTCCTGTCTCTTGTTTTTATTTGTTACATATATATATATATATATATATATATATATATATATATATATATATATATAATCATAGATATACAGCTACTTTGTCTTAGTTCAATGAGAAGAAGAGTTTTAAAGTAATAGTGTTTACACAAGATATCATGTCTGCATCTTATACTAGGAATAACTACTTTTACAGGGAATCTCCAAATGACAAAGGGAGAAAAACTGATTTCTCAACCTAAACGGTACCTGGGATGAGTTCGTGTTCTCTAAAACCAAAGAATGAATTTTAGGAACAAACATAGGTTATGAGCAGAATATATTTATTGAGGGAAAGAAAGGTCCAGTCCGAGAGAGGGATAGGAAGGGGGGCCCAAACGGGCTGTTCCCAGGAAGTTGTCTCTTCCAGTGACTTTTGCAGAGGAAAACCTTGTGGTGAGGCAGGTCTAAGGTGGTGGAGAACCTGGGAACCTGCTTAGGTGGGCATGAGGTGGGACAAAGCTATGATTAGCCAACTAGATTACAAGCACCATTGCTCAGGTAAAATTGATTAAGTATTTTTTCTGGGTTTTTTTTTTTTTTTTTTTTTTAGAACCAGGGATTGAACTCAGGCCTCCTTGCTTGCCAGGCAAGAACTTATTCTACTAAACCATCTCCCCAGCCAGTTAAATTGATTAAATGCAATATCAAATCGAAGTGAGTCAGTAACAAGTGGGCATGAATACCGGAATGATTCTCTTCCTGTTGGGGGTTAGTGACTCATTTGGGCTCTTTTAAAGTGATTGATACCTATTTAGAATATCAGTCAGTCCCTCATGCTCATCCCTAGGAAGGTATGTAGCTGTGTTTCCTCTTTTGTCTTGGTCTTGAGGTGTGGCCCATATGGGAGCGTCTGTCTCTTCCATGTTGTGAAATCACCTTGTCTTCCATCTTGTCTCCTTGAGGGTCTGGCCCTGTCTGACTGCCTAGAATATTTCTATCTTATACAGTTGCCTACAACACTACTATGAGGACAACAATATGCAATGTATTAATTATTGTTACTGTCATACTAACCTGTTTTGAAACTGTCTCATTGCTACTTCTTTCTCAATAAAATTAATATTAAAAAAAAGAATCTAGCCTAAGGGAATAATTCAAATTACTATGATTAACAACGTTCAAAAATGTTTACTGTAAAAATGACATAATAATGAAAGTTATTATCCAAGCATCCAACAACAAGGATATAAATAAATGAAGGTGTATATTTATGCTAGGCTATTTATCTATTAATAATTCATTCTGTGATGCTGTAAAGGTATAATGACATCTAAAATTTTAAAGACACTGTTAAGTGATAAAGTACTTGAAAAAGTGAAGGAAAAATTGGCAGAGAATTAATAATGTTAAGAATGATAGTTTATGGATTGTTATATGTTCATAAATAGTGAAGTACTACTTTTAGTCATAAAACATAGGCACACATATACACTGGTGAGAAGAGTATAACACTGAGCTGGATACTAAAATTTTTTATGATTGTGGAACTAATTTGAAGGGGCATAATCTTCAGAGAAAAACTGATGCTTACAGAGTACTATGGTTTGAATTTGTAAGCTTCAGAGGACAGTTTTCAAATGAACACAGACAAAGTCAAGATCTGCAAAAGATAAAATGAGAATACAGTTGACAGCTTGACATCTCCTGACCTATGGCAGCTGGAAAGCAAGAGAAAGCATGGGATAAAGTGAAAAGCATGACAATGGAATTGAAGCTTTCAATAGAAAATCAAGTTCCTGTTAAAGTAATACTTAAACTTCAGTCATTCAGGATTTTGTCAATTCTGCTTTACAGGTATACTATTTTCTCTTTTTTAAAGCTCTTATATACTTCCTCTCTTTATTCAGAATGCTTCTTTTAATTTTAACCTATGTGACAATACCTGTGCAAACAAGAATCTGATATAAATTATTCCAATACAAAGAAAATAAAATATGGATATTATAAAGTAATATTTTTCTACAGTAGCCTTAAATCACTTCAGAGCCATTATTATACAGCAAGAATGGTTCAGTAGAATAAGTTCTTGCCTGGCAAGCACAGGGGCCTGTTATTCCAGTGTCAGTTACTTTTTTTCCTGTGAAAAACTTGACTATGCAGGAAAAAAGATAACTGACACTGGAATAAAATCCCAGAGAGAAAAGAAAGATTTAGAGGATAATGAACATAAAAATAAAGGAAATAGCTTGGGACAAATAAAGGATTTCAAATGAGAGGTAAGTGGTCTGTCAGACAAATACACTTTTGGTAGATGAGAACCCTGAAAAGACATAGTTTCCAAGCATCTAACTGATGTGAATGTTAGTTTGGATAATACAAACTCTAGAACACATAGCTGGGAGCATGCAAGTATTGGTCCTGTCCTTAGAACTGGGTGACAAACACTTTGTGAACCAATTATAACTTGATTCAGGTAATGATTGAGTCCTGAACTAGACTTCAATGTACAATTCTTCCCTGGTTTCAAAAAGTAGACACTACTTCAAAGTTTCTCCTAAAGGGTTGACAGAACTAACATAGCTAGGATCAATCTTTTACTTATTTTTCAAAGAGGTGCAACTAATTTTGAAAGGGAGAGGAGAGGAACATATACCCAACTTCCTGGTTAGATAATGTCAGATACTTAATGCAGATTTTGAACCTGTTTATTTTCCTATATTCTACAGCACTATTATGTATATGCTCCTAAAAGATATGGGGAAGAGAATAAAGAAAATGAAGGAAATTTCTTATATTAATTAAAAATGATCTTTTTTATTATCAGTGGGATTTGACCCGGGTCTTTCTTCAGGAAACAAGTACTCTAATGGACAGACTTCTCAGTCCATCAGCTTGAAAGGCTAGAAATAATCAACAAATATTGATATTTATTGAAAAGACAAGCAATAGGATGCACAGCGCTCTCTGATCTAAACCTTCACTAGTAATTTCAGGAGCTGTGTTTCTGCTTCCTCACTCATGCCAGTGACCAAGGCCCTTTCACTCCTTACCATAGTAAAATGAGCTTCAAGTCAAGCTTCCCTGCGTGAGTGGCTAGGATATGAGCACATCTCTGGCCATCACCACCTTGACTCCTTCTAATGTAGGTTTTTCTCTTTTAAAGGGACCAATGCTTTTGATGTGTGTTCACCACGTGCCTAATTGGCTTGGGCTCAGGACACAGGCACTGTCTCCTCAAGCTTGTTATTCAGTCTAAGCTACTGTGCTATGTCTCTATGTAATGCTGTCTCTCAGGGCTGTAAAATTGTAGTCACACATCTTGATTTCATAGCGATGGTGATGCTGCCTGGCCTCAGTGGCCGACACTGGAACATGACTTCTTTTCTCCGTTTACTAATATTGCCTGCTAAAGCCCCTCTCACAAGGCTCAGGGCAAACTTGTGTCCACCACTCACTCTGTTAGCCCCTGAGTTATCTACTAAATACTTACTCATTGAACTTCTGTGAATCAGTTTCTCTCCTGGGCACTAAGCAGTCAGTAGTCAATTAGACAAAAGAGTTCCCTGATGCTTCTACATGCCCCCCCCCCCAAGTTTCAGCACATGCTCACAGGTGGAAGTTTGGGTGAAGAGGGTGGTTAAGCTGACTTGCTGTTGGAAGAATCTGAAGAGGCTGGTCACTGCAGGGGGCGGGGGGTGACATGGGAGGGTCTGTCACCCTGCTTGGCTCCTCCCTTCTCTCTGCTTCCTGCTGCCCTGAAGTGAGGACTTCTTCTCCCCCTGCGCCCTTTCCCTACCTTGCTGACCCTATAAGGACTGAAATGACTAAAATGTGCCCCCAAATAAACCTCTCTTTCCTTTAACTATACATGTGAGATATTTTGTCTCAGTGATGAGGAAAGTGGCTTAGAGCTGTCTGCTTTTATGGGAGTTGTACTTCCACCAGCAAATAAATGAAATAATATTCAGAGATAAAAGTAAAATAAAAGAAAATAAACAGCTGTTTCACTTATCTGAGTTTCATAGTGTCTATTTGACATTCTAATCTAATAAAGGTAGTTTGTGTTTCAATATATCTGAATACACTCAGACAGTTGGGACTAGATGTATTTGTTTCCTCAGCTCATGGTAAGGATGTGGCCTTTCTTTCCTGTGTTTCTCCTTTTTTTTTTTTTTTTTGGCAGAACCAGGGATTGAACTCAGGCTCTTGTGCTTGCCAGGGAAGTGATTATTCTAATGCACCATCTCCCTGGTCCTGTTTCTGCTTTCAACACAAAGGAGGTACTTCTGGTAACTGGAAGTCTGGTACTCCAGACAGCTCCCTCTGCTTGTTTTCCCCGCCCCCTCTGCTTGTTGTTAGCTCGGTAGGTGGTATCAATCTCTCTAAGCCCTGGGGCTGCCACAGCTGCCTAGCACATATAAATGTATACATAACTATCCTAATATTATTTAGCCCTATTGTTTTTGACTCAGTTGTTCTTTTCTTTTCAATGCCTACTTTTGATTTTGTTTTCAACTTTCTTGTTTCAAACGGAGCCCCGCTGGGGCACTAGTACTACCAATGCCTTTTGAAGACATAGTCATGAAGTCTCAGATCCAGGAAGGAGTATGATGGCATAGACAGTATAATATTAACTCTGTTTTCTACCAAGTGGTCTTGTTTTTATTCTCTTCAATGCTTCTCTCTATGAAGAATACCTTCGTTACCTGCATTAAAGAACTTGAAGACACATGCCAAACAGCACTCACTACCCCACTGAGGAGGTTCAAATTTCACAAGGAAATTTGGATGGGCATGTTAACCTTATTAAGCTTCATGGTCCTCATCTGGAAAATGGGATATATACTCCCTAGAGAAAGGTGAGAAATTCAAATGTTGGAGAATAAGCTTTTCCCCAATTTTACTGTTTAAATAAAGAAGACAGGAAAGAGAAATGAAAGAACTGGAAATAAGCATGCCCTTCTTCTTGGCAATAACAAATGCTGGATAGACTGTGGGGAGAAAGGGACACTTCTCTTCCAGTGCTGGAAATGGAGACTGGTACACTCTGTGTGAAACTTAGTGTGGAGTCTTCTCCAAATCTAGGAGTAGGCCAGCCAGATGGCTCAGCAGATCCAAGCTGCTTAGGCAGACCCAGGGACTGGGGACACATCCCACATATGGTGGGCCAGCCCTGCATCCAGGGCACTCTAAGATGGCCACTGAGACTGGCTCTGGTGTCGAGCACACCTGATCTCAGCACTTGGGAGACTGAAAAGGCGAGGATCACTATGAGTCTGAGCTTTGTGACGAGGCACTATGATTCTGTACTAAATATATAAACAGGAAAATAAAATAAATCAATAAAAAATACTTGGAGTATAATTCTCATTCAATTGAGTTATTCCTGCATTGGGTATTTTTCCAGAAAAATGAAGAACATCAAATCACAGTGGTATCTGTGTGCCCATGTTTACAGCAGTGCATCTGAACAGAAGCTTTTTTGCTCAGCTACTATTATTATTGTCAGAGTGCTGCCTGGAACTTAATATTTACCTTGATGAAAAAGGCAGCCCAATTATTACAGAATTCCCATCATCTAGATGTCAAAAATGTCAAATTTCTACCTGGAAAATTAGTTACAGAGAACAGGTTTTAAAAATTAATAGCTGCTACATGAACTATTGTTTTGATTTTTCGAATTAACTTCTATTCAAATTATTACCATGCCATTCAAGTTTTAGTTACCTTAGTTTCTGGTCACTAAGGCACAGTACCTAATGCTCACAACTTAACGGAGGAAAGGTTTATTTCTGCTCGTATTTGTAGAAGTTTCAGGCTCTCGTCACAGGGCAGGACAGCGGGGCAGAAGAGAAAGGGCTCAGAGCTCGCTGAGGTGAATCGAGGAGTGCTGGAGCGAGCAGGGAAAGCGATGCGCAGTTCTAGGCCGCACTCCAACAACCTACCCCCTGGATAGGCGCGCCCAGAATAGTGCTCAACCAGTCTGCTTGGCGTCTCTCACTCAAGTGGACACCACAGTCAACTGTCCTACTGTGACACAGAATTCACAAGGAAATCTTCAGCGGGGCTTATGAACTCCAAATCAGTCAATCTTGTATCAAGAAGAGGAAATGGAGAAAATCAGTTCTGTGACGATTCTCAGGTTTTTCCTGTCTGACACTCTTTGGGCATGCTAATGGATGTCTTCCAAGTTTTCCCCATTTTTTTCTGGTGGGGGTGGGACTGGGGATTAAATTTATGCCCTTCACACTGAAATGAGTGGCAGTCACTCCTCCCGTTTTTTTTTTTTTTTTTAATTTTAGTACAGATCCCTGCCAAATCATTAAGTTTCCTGGAGTGGGTCTGAACTGGCAACCCTCCCGCCTTAGACTGGCCAAGCGCTGAGAGGAGAGGGTGTGAGGGAGCACGAGCAGCGCGTGCCATCATTTATAGTCCTGGGCCTATTCTTCACCTTCAGGACTCGCGTTTAGGAGACGTTCCCATGATTGACCTCATCATCTTTTCTGCCTGTCCCCTGTCTGCTTACCGCTCCAGTCACCATTTGTACTGACATAAGTGTCTGTCCACCTGATGACCATCCATTTCTCCCAACAGTTGGGATCCAAGACAGCAGTCCATCTTTTTTTTTGGCTTCTGTCTCAGTATTCAATTCCCAGCATGGGGCTGTGTGTAGATGCTCAATCAGGCTATTCACAGCTATAAAATTGAGTATCAGGGTCACTTTAGATCCTTCTGTGTTCAGGTGAATCCATACTCCATTTGTCCTGGTTTTCGCTTTTTTTTAAAGATCAGGATCAAAATCCACTAGTTTTGCAAGTTTACCTAATACATCATCATCACACACCAGAGACCAGACAGTTATACAAAGCAGAATATCATGAGAGTCGGGGATCAGGGGAGTTCTTTGTAAAACTGTAATGAAACAAGTATAAAAGCGTGAATTTTTCTACATGACACAACAATTTAGCTCTCAGTGATAGAACAACAACAGCTAAATGGAACGAGCATTAATAAAGAAAGAAATGTAATGGTAAAATAATTTTAGTGGAAGAGAGGGGCAAGGGTGGGAAAGAAGGAGGGATTAAAAGGCTGAACTGGGTGTGTTACATACATGTATCAACTTCCCACAAGGAATGGAAACATAAGCTAAGCACACACTAATGAACTAAAATTTAAGAAGAAAACTTAATACACCGCATAAAAATAACATTTCACGCCAGCATTTGTAGTATCTAGCTTAAAAAATGTTTTTAGCAAGTTGTTATACTTTTTCATTTAGGTATTGGTTATTTATTTATTTATTTATTTATTTATTTATTTATTTATTTATTTGCATTTAGTGCAGGGTCCACAGGATCTCACTACAGAGATCGGATTTGCAGCGATTCTCGGTTGTCAGCTTCATAAGGGCTGGGATTACAGGCATGAGCCACCACGCCCAGTCTCAGTTGCCCTCTCTGTGCCCCCTGGGGGCGGGGCCTGCACTGCGCAGCCCCGGCCTTGGGATCTCTGACCCTTGAGTCTGCATAAGCAAGTGCTTTAATCCGCTGTGCTATCTGGCAGGGCTCTATTTATTTATATATTTTGAAATTTCTATTACAAAACAGAATTCAATTGGAATGAATAATAAATAGGAAAAAATTAGCATAATGGGCAATTAATCCTTTGTTCTATCATCCTCTATACCTTTCAAAAGTGCTTTTTATTTTTCAGTTTTGTTAGCAAATACAGATGACAATATTAATTTATATTTCAGTTTATTAATTTATTTCTCTTTGATTTATTAAATAATTGAGTGTTATATAAATTACAAGATACTACCAGCAGTTCCTGCCTGTGAGTTTTAGGTAACAAGAAAGAATATTTTCATTTGGAATGTTACATTTATAGCAAAGCTTCTTTTCATTTCTGTTCTCCTTATGGGAACAAAGGACTAAGTAACAATTTCAGTCCTGGGTCACATCAGCAGTATCTCAGGAAGATTCGCATTGTGCAATAGAAGCTCTACAGGGACAACCCTGGAATGATGGGAAAGAAGCAGTATGAGTTTGTTTTCAGAAGTCAAGGATAAATGCATCTATTTTTAAATGCATAACAATTTTGATTTTCTTGAAAACTGCAGTATGAAAGCTCTTAAACCACTTTTCCATTAGTTTCAATAGGCAAAATTATGATGTATTCCATCTCAACCCAAGGTAACCAAAATTCTTTGGTTCATAAAGGGAAAAACATGCTAACTCAACAACAGAAACAAGTTGACACTAGAAAGTTTGCAAGTAACTACAGCCTGTATTTATTCTACCTATTAATGGAGGGAAAGAATCCTGACAGAATAGCAGAGGGAGAGTAAGAAGGAACAATTGTTCAGCTAACACACATTTCTTTTTATATCATTTAAAATATATTTTCAATTCTTTTAAGTTGCATAAATACTTTTCATAAAACTCTATTGAAAACAAAGTTAAAACTTGGTCAAGCAACTAGCTCTAAGATATGTAATCACACAGAACCAACATGTGAATGCTGAAGAATATGTGGTTCAACAGAGTAACGAGTCAAAGAAAATATTTCTATATTTCTATTGGTTACATCCAAAAGTAATACATAATTGAAATTTCCTCATTAAATATTCTCAGAGTAAAACCTCATTAAAAAAATCAGTATATGCCGGGCGTGGTGGCGCAGGCCTGTAATCCCAGCACTCGGGAGGCTGAGACAGGAGGATTGTTGTGAGTTTGAGACCAGCCTGAGCTACAAAGTGAGCTTAAGGCCAGCCTGAACTGCATAGTGAGACCCTGTCTCAAAAAAAACCAAAAAAAAAAAAAAAAAAAAAAAAAAAAAAAAAAAAAAAAAAAAAAAAAAAAAAAAAAAAAAAAAAAAAAAAAAAAAAAAAAAAAAAATCAGTATGTCTGCTTGAAACCACAATGCTGAAATATGGTTACATATAGAAATTTATTTTTTGTATTTGTGGGTTACAATGTCATAAAATAGAGAATCTGAAAGGGAGTATGAATTTCAAGGATCTTAATAAAGAAAGTAGGCAACTGAGTAGTCACTGTTGCTACTGGCTTCTTTTGTGCCTGAAAGCAAAAGGGAAAGACTTTTATTGTATCTTACATTATTTTACCTTTTGGTCCTGGGGATCAAACCCAAGACTTCACGAAAGCTATTTCTGAAGCCATTCTGCAGTGCTACTGTTATGATTTAGATCTAGAATGTCATCTGAGTCTTATTTTCATAGAGCTGAGGCTTTCCAAAGCTTTTTTAATTGTGTAAGCACTACAATTATCAGTAGATTAGTTCGCTGATGAGTGAGTTCAATATACTCTCAGGAAGCAGGCACTAGTTGGAGAATGTACGTCACCATTTCTTTGCCTTCTCACTGTCAAGCGTCAGGCAGCTTCCCATCATCAACTTCTACCAGGCTGTTTCTACCTTGAAGTCAACCAACTGTGGTAGGAAACCCCCTGAAACTGTGAGCCTCAGTGAAGCTGTGAGGGTCAGGTATATTGTCACAGTGCAGGAAAGTGATTAGTTAGCACAGTTGTTGATGCACCTTTGCTCAGATTCTTTTCTTCTGAAATATGCATCTGTGATACACGTGTCCATTCCAACTCATACATAAATTCTGCAACAGCAAAATAGCCAACAGGGAAAATAACCTGGTTTTATAGCACTAGATATATATTATGGCCTCCTTCCATGTGACAGAAGACTCAAACATTCCTGATATTGAATCATGATTTTATTACCTTACTTTGCTGTTTACATAGATTTCAGTAAAGCAGAATTTTCATAGACATCATAGATTACTGAACATTTGTATTCCTAATGCTTTTATATGTTGAAAAAGTTATATTTCTATTAACTGTGAATTGTTTCACTCATTTGTGCCTAAATATCCTTTTCTGTAAAATGGAGATGATAATGATGAGTGTTTCCTTCATCGCAATGACACAATTAACAAATGCAACAAAGCCTTTACCTCTAGTGATGATTAAGTTTGATCATGTCAGCTTGAATGGGTTGGGAATCTGTTTGGGGGATTGGTGGATCACACTTCCAGATGTGTCCAGATGGGTCATAGAGGCATACCCTTGGGGCCTACCTTGGCACAGGTCTGCTAATTGGCTTCCTGGCTGCCACAAGTGGAGCATCTTTGTTCTGCCAGCCCCTTCACTAATAATTTTTCTGCCTTGAAACCAGCTGACTATGGCCAGAAACCCTTGAAAGGGTGAGCTAAATCAAACCTCTCCTGTACTGTAAGCTGTGTCCCAGTAATGGGAAAGCTGACTGATATGGATATGTTCCTGGTATGAATGACTGTTTGCACACATTCTCCATGAAAGAGAAAATTAGGAGTTATTTGTCTACTGTCTAGCTATCAGTTTGATTTGTTCCTGAAATGCAAAAGAAGGTAGTGGCCAACTTGACAACACCACTGGGCTTGCTTAACCAGTGATCCACAAATGACAGAAGTGGTTCTCAACCTTATCATATCAATGATGCTGATTTATGTCAGTTTTGTGCTGCTGTGACAAACTATTTCAAACATCAGAGTTAAGGGAAAAAAAATATTTATTTTGGCTCACAGATTCATAAGAAAATGTCAGTGCGTGGTCACTTGGCTCCCTTCTAGGCCACGGAGAGGCAGAACATCATAGCAAGCAATGTGAGGTACATGAAAACTTCTCACTCCATGGAAGCCAGTCCAGGCAGCCTCTTCAATGTCTTCTGCAAGAACTTCAGAACATGTTTCCAGGGACCACTGTCCTTGAACCCAACCTTGTTCCTGAAGGTTCCATCAGTATCTAACAGGAATGACTTCAGCTGCCATCCATGCTTTTAGACTAATTTCAGATTTAAAGCATAACACCTTTCAGCAATATTTTATAATATGGTCTTAATTTTCATGTAATTGATAGTTAATAATAACTAAAATTTGTCTACACCACAATTAAAAGCAATCAACCAGTCAGTAGTCTAATATGAAGGCCCATTTAAAGAATGCAATTTAAAATACTTCAATATGTATTTTGTAACAATAATTTTTAAGATACATTAGTATGGTGAACAAATTTTTGTATGTGTATGCAATCAATGTGAGTGTTATGCTTGTAAATGTGGACTGATGAGACATGTTTGCCTGGTTACTTTTATCTCTTTGCTGGGACAGAACACTCAACACCCAAAATTAAGAAGAGAAAGGTTTATTTAGTTTATAATTTGTGGAAGTTTCAATCCATACTTAGCTGGCTCCAAGGCAGAGTGGATCATGGCAGTGAACATGGTGGTGGAGACAGCAAAGAGCAAAAGCTTAAAGTGAAGAGCAGCAGCAGCAATGGCTATAGAGGACAAGTCCATCTCCATTATGTTACATTCAGGCTATCTGTCCTAGGCTGGGTACCACTCACACTCAAAATCCCAGCAGCACTCACATTCATAATCCCAGCAACACTTACACTCATAATCCCAGCACTGGATCATGTATTAAACACAAACTCTAGAAGTCCACCCCCTAACTGCATGAGGCTTTTGGGGGACAATTAGATACAAACCATAACAATGTTTTAACACCAAATCTGTATTGTAAGTAGTAGTATTACTGAAAATCTCCTCAGTGGTAGACACACCTGGCAAAACGTTTCTTTACTTCAAACAGTATTTGCTTTCCTGGAAAACATACATTAGCTGCAGACATTAGTCAACAGTACCAGGGGTCCTCATAAAACTCAAGATAGAATTTCCATGTCACCCAACAATCCAAGACCTGGGAATTATATCTAAAGGAAACAAAAAAATCCTCATGCAGTCACTGGGCAACTTCTGGACTCTGTGGTTGTTTTGTGGTCCAGTGCGCTAGGACTGTAGGAGACACTTCCAGGTCCTCGTCTTGGTCCAAGAAACCAATATTTGTAATCCCAAAGTTATGTTATTGGAATCCCATCAAGTTGATTCCAATCTATCACTTTCCATGCAACTCATGGCAAAAATGAAGACACTAAGTTATATTTTTAATCATCGGGGAGTTGAGGGGCTCTAGACCCAGCCATGAAGATGGCTTTCTGGAACCAAGAGAGAACCCAGGGCCTCACCCGGTTTTCATTCAACATGGGAGTGGCTTGAGGAGGATTGACTGAGAATTGTGAGAAGTAGGTGAATACTGTGAGCTGAGCTAGGTGGGTGGCCTACATTTACCTCTGCCATATGCAGAGAGGATATGCAGAGAGTAATCTGCATTATATAGTATCTAATTTTTTGGGAAGTCTGGTGCTTCAGCTTCAATGTAGTTTTTCAAGCTCCCGGAAGTCATAGCCTCTATCTGGAGGCTCAATCCCAGCCAGTGGAGCAGAGCATTAGCTCTACTATCCTATTTCCACCTGGCTCACATTAAGGAGCAGCAGGCTTACCAGGGAAACACGCATGCCACCTTCAAAGACTATCACCAGCACCTCAGCTGACCAATACACATTGCTTAAGGCCAGCTGAAGGATAAACAGAAGTCCTAGCCAGCTCCCTATATAACAATACAAGGAAATAGGATCAGGCTCAGTCAAAATGGAGACATTCACTCTTCTTTCAAGGAGAGCTGCTCAGGTGGTCCTCCACACAGGATTACAGGTGTTGGTGCCACCTACACGCCTCCTGGAGTGGTCGTTTGTATTGCAGCATAAGGAGGGGAGAGGCTTGCTAGCTGCCACAGCTGCTGGCCCTCCCTTTGCTTTTTGCTATTTTTCTTCCACTTTGCTGGGCATGTGCCCCTCTACCTTGGAGCTAGCTGTGAGCTAAATAAACCTTTTCTTCTTTAATTCTGGGTGTTGGATATTTCATCCTAGCAATGAGAGAGGAGTAACTGACACATCCTGAGTTTTGGGGTAACATGGAAAGAACTGGGAATCATTATGTTAAATGAAATAAGCCAGGCAGAGCAAGCCAAACAGCACAGGTTGAAAGCTAAAATTTTGTCAGAAATCTGGAATATTGTCTCATAGAACTTGAAAATAGAAGTGTAACCAGAGCCTGGGGGTGAGATGGGAAAGTGATAGAGAAATTTGATCAATATATACTAAATCCTAGTAATATAGGAATGAGAAGCTATTATGTGTGATTGTACAGTAGAGTAAGTAGAGTCAACCATAAAGTGTTACTCATTTCAAAAATCTAGAAGAAATGATTTTGAATGTCTTATCATAAAGAAATGATAACTATTTGAGGGGATAAATAAGTTTTTCTTTAGTTAAATAGTACACAATGTAGTTATGCATACATTATAGCAATTAAACTTGTAAACTTTTTCATGTTTTGTTTATCTGCTAAAAATAAACTGACATTTAGAAAACATAATCAAAAGTGAAAAAAATCATACATACACCATCTAGCC
Source organism: Ctenomys sociabilis (assembly GCA_004027165.1). Taxonomy (NCBI): domain Eukaryota; kingdom Metazoa; phylum Chordata; class Mammalia; order Rodentia; family Ctenomyidae; genus Ctenomys; species Ctenomys sociabilis. The sequence goes on along the minus strand of PVKA01002704.1, from coordinate 63,755 downwards.
ATTTATGCATATCCAATCACTACTTTTGCTTACTTTCTAAGGAAAAAGAAAATTGGTGCTGGGGAGATGGCTTAGTGGAGTAAGTGCTTCCCTGGCAAGCTCAAGGGCCTTAATTCAATCCCCGGTTCTGCCAAAAAAAAAAAAAAAAAAAAAAAAAAAGAAACATACCACATTACAATTAGATTTCATTGCTTGCCCCATCCCCATGGCAAGCTGAGCTGGCAATCAGGTCTGGACATGGTAGCACATACCTGTAATCCCAGTGCTGGGGAAGCTGAAAACAGGAGGATCCCTATGAATCTGAGCTACAGCGTGAGATCCTGCACAAAACACATAAAGAAAAGAAAAAAAAAAAAAAAACTAGATTCATCTGGGAGAAGTGACAGTGATGCTTCTTAATATCTGAGAAGCTAAGAATTTTTGCCTAAAGAATGAGACTTAATGATATTGTGTGAATTACTAGATAAGGCTAATGTTACTGTTCTGAATTGATTTTTCCCCCTGTTCCTTAATAGGTGCAGATGAATGTTTCAGACAGATTATCTCCTCCTAAGAAATATCTATCAATAGTTTGGCATGTGTTAGGGAGTAACACAAAAGCTAATTACAATGTACAGGCTTCTTGTGATCACAGGGAAGACACGTTTTCATTGAGTTCTGTGTCACCGTGACAGGTGTGCTTGAGAGCTGAGGAGGGAGAGCCAAGGAAGCCTGGCTCTGCATGAAACAAATGGGAACATTCTAGAAGGAGCTGAGGGGAAGGGAAAGATAGGCTGTTTTTAAAAATGGGACAAATTTCAATATGTTTCTATGCTAAAAGAAAGCAGTTGATAGAGAGAAAGTGGCTAAGGCGACAGGGAAATGGGCTGCTGACTGAAGTGTGCGCTCCTGGGACACAGGATAGGACCAGCTGGGAGCCATGGGAGAGGAGCTGTCCTTGAATCACAGGAGAGAATGGTCCCAGGAATCAACCCCAAAATAGGTAGGAGTTTGAAATCAAATAAAGGGTACAGCTTGAGAACCCTCCTTTTTCCCCAATGTATTTAATTACTAAGTTTGAATTAGATTTTGAGTAGTTCAGTAAGAGATTAATTAACTTAGTTTCAACCGATTTTTCATACTTGATTTTATTAAACTTCTAAAGTATAACAAAGGCATAAAATGATCTATATAAAGAACATGGCTCAATAACTTTTCACAATTTGAATAAACCCCTATAACTACCATTTGAGTCAAGAAGCAGAATACTGAGATCCTTGTGCCCAGAAGCCTCCTCCTGCCCTCCTGGTGACATCCTTCTCAGTGGAATCACTAGCCTGCCTTCTATTGTACACATTTGGGTCGCATGTTGTGGGACTTCATAAAATTTATGGAGTCACAAAACACATATGTTAAAAATACGACTTTCATACAACATATTTTTTTCTTGAGATTTGTTGTCTGTGATTGCAATTGTATTTTGCCATTGTTGCATATGCTTCTAGTGTATTCATCCATTCTATTTTTTTTTTTTTTTTTAGGGGGGGGAGTTTTTTTTTTTTTTTTTTTTTTTTTCAGTACTGGGGATTGAACTCAGGACCCTGCACTTGTCAGGCAAGCACTTATTCTACTGAGCTATCTCCCAGGCCCCTCATCCATTCTATTCTTGACTACACTTAGGGTAGTTTTCAGTTTGGAATATTAAAAATAGTACCACTATGAACATTTTGGTATTACTTTTGGTCTACACACTTAGAGATTTTTGTTTGGGCACATAGGAACAGTTGAGGTTTTTTAACTGCCAAAATTTGCTGTTCATTTATACAGATGTGGGGAAATAGTGACATCTGGTGTATGAAATAGTGAATTTCGGATTCTATTGTATATTTGAAAAAAATTTAAAGCAGCCAGTATTTGTAATGTTAGTTTTAATAAGTATAGGAATCCATGTGTTAAATGAGTTTATAGTTCTATTTTTACTATTAAAATTAACCTTGGGAGTATATTTTACGTATCTGTGATTCCAGTGACTCAGGAAGGTGAAACAGGAAGATCACAATTCATAGCAAGCATGGGCTTCTCCTATAGGGGGTTGGGTTAGTGACTCTTCCTGGCTTCCTCAAGGTGATATCAATTCCAGATGCTTATCTTTAAGGAAGTATTGCAATTTTTGATCTTTCGTCTTAAGCTTGGCCTACAGCAGGAATGTGTGTCACTCCCACAGTTGCTAGGCATCTTATCTTTCATACTGGCTCTTTGAGGGCCTAGCCTGTCTGACTTCCTGTATTTCTATCTAACTTCACTGCCTACAGCAGTACTGCCTGGCCTTTAAGCCAGTGAAGTACAGACTGAAACATCAAGAAACTGAACTGAAATAAACTTTTCCCACTTTAACTTGTGAGTGTTGGGTATTTTGATTCAGCAACAAGAAAGCTAATCAGTGAAACTGTTGAACCCATTTTTGTGTTTGCTTTCCCTGTGCCAATGTCTGGGAGGAATTTCCAGAAAGCTGGGGCATAGGGGCCAGAGAGATAGTTCAGTGGAATAAGTGCTTACCTGAGTTTTATCCCTGGTACCACCAAACTAAAAACCAAACAAACAAGAAAGAAAGAAAGAAAGAAAGAAAGAAAGAAAGAAAGAAAGAAAGAAAGAAAGAAAGAAAGAAAGAAAGAAAGAAAGAAAGGAAAAAAAGCAAGCAAGCAAGCAAGCTAGGTCAATAATAAGACAGTCTCATTTGTTGCTGCTTTTTCTTTCCTTAGAGGTATCATGCTACTCTTACTGAAAATAGTGGTTTGCACGGTTTTTTTTTTTTTTTTTTTCCATTTTCCAGATAAGGTGAAACTGTAGAGCACCTTATTTCAGAGGAAGTCCCACCTAGAATTTTACATTCAAAAAAATTATCTTTTGGAAATGAAAATGACACATTTTTAAAGAAGTGTCATTTAAAGAAGCTCAGGAAATTTATTGTCAACAGAATTTTCCATCTTCCAGGTCTAAGGTGAAAAATGGAAACTCACACATGAGGTGGAAGAAAACCACAATCAACCAAGAAGATTACAACCAGAATTGCTCAGGTAAAACTGATTAAATTACTCTTTAGCTTAATTAAACCAATTCTTTAAGAGACATTTTTAAGTAAATATTTTTTTAATTAAAAAGTAAATTCTTTATTTATTTGGGATAGGGTCTCACTATGCAGCTTGGACTTGTAATGATCCTCTTATGTCAGCCTTCTCAGAGCTGAGATTACAGGTGTGTGGCACCAGACGCAGTTTCTGTGGTCCACATGGTGTGGGCTGGCATGGGATGAAGTACCAGGGATTGAACCTGGGTCCAAGTGCTTACCAGGCAGGCACTTAAACTGTGGAGCTATCCCAAAAGTCCAAGAAATATCTTTAAGAAAATTGATATCAGATAGTAATTCAGGTATAATTCAGGGAGGAATTAAAAATAATACATATACTAAAGGCATGGGTAAATGTAAAATATTATCTTCACTTTTTCTTCAATTCTTTAATCAGAGATTGTTACTTAAAGACAAAAATGATACATTTTGAGGTTTATAATTTATAAAGGTACCATGTAATACATAATATTACAAAGAGTAAGAATGGTAAAAATATAGTCAATAATGTTGTATATTATAATATATAAATTGTGAGCTGAAATATATCTATATCTATGTTTATGTCTATATCTGTCCATCCATCCGTCCATCCATCCATCCATATCTATCTACTATCTATCTATCTATCTATCTATCTATCTATCTATCTATCTATCTATCTATCTATTTATCTATCTCAGCATCTTGCTAGTGGCCCAGGCTGGCCTTGAGCTCCTGAAGTTAGGACTGCAGTTACGCAGCAGAGTGCCAAGCTCACAGTTTTTGCATTATACCTGGAGTATGCTCCTTAAGGAAGAATGTGACACTAGAGGAGACAGAGTAGAATATCCACATTTGTGAACCTAGAAGAAGAAAAGGAAGAAAAAGAAGCAAAGAGCAAATACCAAGAAGTATTATGGCAGATTTAATTTCAGTTATGTCAATAATTTATATTCCGATTCATCAGACAACATAAAAAGCAAGCCATAATTATTTGGCACTAACAAGATCCACTGTAAATACAATGACAAAGACAGATTGAGCATAAGAGGACGCAGAAGGGTACACCATGCAAACACTAAGGGATTGAAAGCTAGCGTGCTCTATCAATGCCAGACAAAACTGACTTCAAAACAAATAGTATCGCCAGACATCAAGCAGGTCATGTTGATGTAGGGGAATGAAATTTCTGACCTGAAAGATACCTAGGGCAAGTCTGTGCTCTCTAAAATCAAAGAATGAATTTTAGGAACAATGGAGGTTAGGAGCAAAATATGTTTTTTTTGGGAAAAGAAAGCCTCTGTCGCGAGAGACAGACAGAAGACTCAAGTGGGTTGTTTAAGAGCCTGCATTTTCTAGGGTCTTTACAGAGCAAAATCATGTTAAACATGGGAACTCCCAATGTGGGCATGAGGTGGGGCAAAACTATAGTCCCTCGATAAGATAACAAGAATAATTGTTCAGGTAAAATATTGATTAAATGTGAATCAGATGGGGAAGGGGTCACACACTAAGCAAGCATGAATACAGAGCAGGGGCTTTTCCTTTTGAGGGTTGGGTTAGTGACTCTTCCTGGTTTTTTTTTTTTTTTAGGGTGATTGATATCTATTTAGAATATTTATCCCTAGGGAGAGGTATGGCTACATTTGTTTAATCTTTTGTCTTGCAGTTTGGCCCACAGCAGAAGTGCATGTCTCCACCACAGTTACAAGACAACTTACCTTCCATAGTGGGTCCTTAGAGGGTCTAGCCCTGTCTGACTGCTTGTAGTATTTCTAACTAAGCCGTCTACAGCAATTTTATAATCTCAAAAGAGTCACAAAAGAGTCAATCATCAAAAAAACATAATCTTAAAGTAAGTACACTTAGCAACAACACTTTCAAGTTCATGAAAGGAAAATGTACATAATTAGGGGGAGAGACAGATAAATGCCCAATTTTGGAGATTTTCTAATTCTCTCATTATCTAATAGTACAAGTTGTCCAAATAGCACTACCTATCATAGACAATTTAAACAACATCATTACTAAACTTGATTAATTAACTTACATTTAAAAACATTCTATCCAACAACTATTAAGGTTTCTTTCAAGAGTATTTGAAACATGCAGACAGATCAATCATATGCTGATTCACAAAACAAAGATTATAGTCTATCAGATGTTCTGTCCAAATCAAATTTAAATTAAAAATAAAAAAAAAACCAGAACAATATGTGTGGAAGTTAAACAGTAACAACTCAGGAAACTAATTATTACTGCCTAAACATTTCTATCCTCCCCAAAATTTATTTGTTGAAACTATAACCGCCAAGTTGCTGCAATTATGTGATCAAGGGATGGGAACTTTGGAAAGTGATTAGGTTATGAGGACAGAGATGTGAGAAATGAAATAACACATGTGTGAGACCTCAGAAGGCAATTCTCATCCTGAGGACCACGCGAGGACACAGCGGAAGGGAGCCCTCCAGCTATCAATCAGGAAGTGGCTCTCAACAGACTGAATCTGCCAGCGCTGTGTGTTTTTTAGTTCATTTAGTACAGAGTCTACAGGGTCTCACTGCACAGATCAAACTCTAGTGATCCTCCTGTTTTCAGCCTTGCAAGCGTTGGGACTGTAGGTGTGCACTAGCATACCCAGACTTGGTCGCCAGCTCAACATTCCCTGAGCGGGGGCCGGCGCAGCATATGGGGCTGCCGATTGAACCCCGGTCCCTGTTCTTGCCAAAATAAGCACTTAGTCCACTGAGGTGTCTTACCAGCCTAACAAGGGCTTGGTTTTGAATTTCCTAGCCTTCAAGCACTGGCAGGGGAAAAAATTGCTGTTTATAAGCCACTTATAGAACTTAGCTATAGAAACTTGAGCTAAGATTCCATGCATTGCAAATACAGTATACCTCAGTATCTTCAAGAAATTAGTTGAAGATCAAGTCCACAGGATGCTAAGATCTGTGTGTTCAGATTACTTTTATAAAATGTCATGGTACAATATTTATAGATAACTTCTGTACATCTTTCCATGTGTATTTTAAATCATCTCTAGATTACTTATGATATATAATGCAGTACGGATACCATGCAAATATTGCTATACTGTATTGTTTGGGAAAAAATAAGAAACACTATATATGTTTAGTAAAGTTGCAGGGTTTCTATGAATATTTACAATCTGCAGTTGAATGATCATGTGTGAAATTCTAGATATGAAGAGCTGGCTCTATTCAAAATGTGTATGTACGCATACAGTAAAAGAACTGGGAGATTATAGGTCAAAGATTTTTTAAACAGAAAAATACAAATGAGAAGAGAATTAAACAGAAACATTCATGCTTCTTATCCTTATGTGTGTAATACATAATGTTTGCATTCCTTGTGGAGAGTTGTCACATGTACACAACATATTTTGATTCTTTTTCATATCCTTTCCCTTCCCTCTCTCTGCCATCCACCTTTCTCTGATTCCTTTTGCTTATTTTTCTGTGTGTTTTGAGTACAAAATACCTAATTCCTTGTAAGGATTTGGGGCATGTACATAACTTATCTCAATTCACTCTTTTCATGAATTTCATTATAGAATTACTTTTATTTATACACTATTTAACATAGTAAGTTAAGATAGGTAAAAATAAGTCTTACAAAGAACAGGTATGTGGAGTAGCTCATAAAATTTTGAAACTGGAAGAATCATGAAGACAGACCTGCCTTACCACTATCCAAAAATTTTATTAACTTCGTTTATTGCAAAGTTGGAATATACTTACAGAAAGCAATAAGAAGCTAATGGAACAGAGTCCAGTAACAGACTACTACAGGTAAGAATTTAGTGGCTAATAAAGGTTACATTTAAACTTGCTAGGCAAGGGGCATAATCTTATGAATAAGGCTAGAAAAATTGGTGGAGTTCTTGGGAGGAAAAGCACATGTTGGTGTAGCCATGAATGCCGTCCATCACGTTCTTTTAGCTCACTGGGGTGGGACTGTGATCCTCAGCACCTTTGAAGTCAGCACGGCCCTAGGACTTGATCTGGTCTATGAGATGTAAGTGTAAGCGGCAGGTGTCAGTATCACATAGAAATCTGCTCTAGGCAGGTGGGCAATTTACCCTTTCCTGCTATGGCAGAAGTAGATGCTGAGATAATACCTGTGTCAGACTGGCCCTTCGAGTGGACATGACTAGGAGCACTCCCTTTCTCTTCTAGACTGTACAAAATACACCAGGGAAAAGTAGCTATTTTTAATTGTGGTAAACCACTAATTTTTACACAACATAACATTTTTTAATACAAAAATTAATATCTTGGTTTTTGAAAATATTGCCATTAATGGAAGATGTCATGAGATGGAGGCTAGAAGGAAGTAGAAATAAAAATATCATCAGAGGTTGGAATTATTTTTTTGGTGCTCTGCAAATAGCAATACCTCTAGTGTACTATTGCTCCCAAAGATGTGGATGGGTGATTATCTAATAAACTTTTTGTCTTTAGGGAAAATAACTGGTAGATAGAATGATGTCTTGGCTGTAATTATCTGTTCTAACAAGATAATACAAGGTTAGTCAGATAGAAATGGTCAATTTGCAAGTAGGACTGAAAGGCAGTATAAGAGACAGACTCTATAGATTCATATGGACAGAACAGGTAAGTGTTTCTCAACCTCAGAAAGTTAAACATAATATTAGGAAGTAATTTGAAGAAGAAAGACAGTCTAAAATGCACTTCTGGCTTACTTATAATTTTCCAAAGCTGGAATAACTTCAAGTGCTCCTCAATGTGGATCTCCAAGTATTATCCTAAATGAAAAAAACTAAGGTCCAGAGGCTACTTACTGTTATTCCATTTATATGAATTATTAACAAATGGATAACTAGAGGGTCAGAAAGTAAATCAGTCATTATCAAGAGCCAGGGTGAACACCAAAGTATGAGTGACAGTTCAATTATTATTATTATTTTTTATTGTGGTGGTGGTCATGATTTAGGGGAAAGAAATTCCTAACCAGCTAGAAACTTGGTATGAGTTCATGTTCTCTACAATAAAAGAATGAATTTTAGGAACAACAGAGGTTAAGACCAGAATATATTTATTGGGGAGGAAGAAATCTAGAGAGACAGAGAGAGAGAAAGAGAGAGAGAGAGAGAGAGAGAGAGAGAGAGAGAGAGAGAGAATCCTCCAGTGGGATTTTTGTACAGCAAATCCATGAAATGCCACAGGTCCAAAGTGAGGAAAAAACGGAAAAAGTGTGAAGTAGTACAAAGCTATGGTTCAAAATAAGATGACAAATGTAATTGCTCTTGAAATTGATTAAATTGGAATCAAATGGGGAAGATTAAATTGGAATCTCATAGCAAGGGGTCAAGAACACAGATCAGGGGTTTTCGTTAGGGGGTTGGGTTAGTGGTGCTTGACTTTCTCAGGTGATTGACACCTATTCAGAACATCAGTCTCTGAGGTCTATCCCTAGGAAGGTATGTAGGTACATTTATTTTATCTGTTGTCTTGAGGTCTGGCCTACAGCAGAAGTGCCTGTCTCTCACACAGTGGCAAGAGATCTTGTCTTTCATAATGGCTCCTTTTGATTTACAGGAATGAAACTCCCAAGCTGAAAGATACCTAGGACAAGTTTGCCTTATAGGGTTTGACTGTGTGATTCAGGCTGGCCTTGTGCTCACTTCTGTAGCACCCAGGCTGGTCTCAAACTCACAGACATCTTTCTGTCTCAAACTCCCAAGTGCTGGGATTACAGGCATAGTATACATCATCATGCCTGGTTAAAAGCAGAATTCATTTATTGGAGGAAAGAAAGAAAGCTTCTGTCTGAAAGAGAGACAGAAGGGGACTCCAGTGGGTTTCCCAGGAATCTGCCTTTTCCAGGGATTTTTATAGAGCAAAACCATGAGGCGAGGCAGCTCTAAGGTGGAAAGCAGAGGCACTAGCTAGGTGGGCATCAGGCGGGATAAAACTATGGCCAACCAATAAGTTTACAAGCACAACTGCTCAGGTAAAATTGATTAAATCCAGGATCAAATGAGGAAGTGAGTCAGCCAGCAAGCAGGCATGAATATAGAACTGGGGCCTCTCCTGTAGGGGACTGGCTTATTGGTTTTCCTGCCTTCAAGATAATCATCAATCCCTAATGCTTATCTTTAGATAGGTAAGCGTTTGTTTAATATTTTTGTCTTGAGTCTGGATGACAGTGGGAGGGCCTGTCTCTCCCACAGTTGCAAGACATCTTGTCTTCCACACTGTCTCCTTTGAGGGCCTAGCCCTGTCTCACTGTCTACAATATTTCTATCTAACTGAGCTTTCTGCAACAATTACATGACAGTGCATATTTATGGAAACCTACAATGCAGAAAATACAATCTCTGATGTTCAAGATTTTTAGGTAGGAGAGGAAAATGAGGAAATTATAATCAAGAGACTCTATTATGGTAAGATTAGACAACGAGGTCATCTGTTGGCAGCATGGGTATTAGTGGGAGGAAAAAGTTGAAGGCTTGAGCAGAGTGGGAACATTGGAATAACTTATGATGATTTTGATATTGTTTGTCCTAGTTGTTGTCTTTGCACCACAGGGATAAAATGCCATTCCCTTTTTCTTTAAATTTGAGCATAATAGGCAGATCCTGCTTCATGTTACCAGAGATCCACAATAGTATTCATTCAGTGCGTATTACCATAAGAATGTGCAACTCAAGAGAGCTTATTTTGCAAAGACCAATTCTTAGCCATTTCCCAAATCCCATTCATTTCTGTATTCTGTTTATAAAGAGTACCCCACTGAAATTCCTGACAGTAAGGCAGGAACTTTGACATACAGAAGGAATTGTAGATGAATATTATACTGGCTTCTAAATATTGATTGATTTTGACTGTCCACAAATTCTTTAGGATCTCACACAGGAAGTTACTTATTTCTCTCACTGTCTCTCATACTTTTTAAATGATTTATATTTCATTTCCATGTCCCTTTATCATTCCTATTTTATATTGTACCTACAGAGTAAAGAACTGAAGATATAAGGTGTTATTGTTGCTGTTTTTATGTATTTGGTATAGGATCTCACTACACAGCTTGGACTCATAATGATCTTCCTACTTTCAGCCTCCTCAGCACTGGGACTACAGGGGTGTGCCACCCAGTCTTAGTGGCTGGCTCAGCACAGCTGGGGGGGGGGCAAGTGCAGCATGTGGTGTCAGGGATTGAACCCTGGTCCCTGTGCTTGCCTAAGCAAGGGCTTAGTCCGCTGAGCTATCTTGACAGCCCTGAACATATAAAATTAAAAAACCAAAGCCTTGTGAACTTTAACTGCTGGAGATATTTTACAAAGCTGTCCAATAAATTATCTGTATTTTTCACTGTGGGGTAACATACTGGGAAGAAAAAGTAAACAGCAAATATAGTTCTAGTCTTCCTCATTCTTCTCAAGTTTTATTTATTTTATGTCTCTTGCAGCCTTATAATAAGGGTCCTATGATTTTAAAATAATATTAGCCATCCCTACGCAATTTGTATGGTAAAATCTTGAAAATTGTGGGCACTTTGTCTTGGAACATGGTAACCAAGAAAACTTCGATTAGTCTTTCATGGTATTGAGATATTTTAAGAGAGTGTAAATCTGGTAGTCCTCAGAGGTTTCTTCAGATCCAGGTAGGTGAAACACAGCTTAACACAGGTGTGCTTATCATCGCTGGTTCATGAAACTTTATTCCAGTACTACTGGTTCACATGTGTGCCATAGCTTCCCAAAGGCAGCATTAAAGGTATACAGAGGCGATCTTTTGAACTTGTATAAGAAAATAATTTAAGGGGCTGGGGAGATGGCTCAGTAGAATAAGCACTTCCCTGGCAAGTGCAAGGACCTGAGTTCAATTCCTGGTTCCACAAAAAAAAAAAAATAATAATAATAATAATTTAATTACAGCTGAACTGAGTGACAAGAAAATGAGTATTTCTTGCAGTAAAGTTGGTGTATTAATTAGAAGCCAGTACTTATATCATATGCAAGTTGTTATAGATAACTGAAGAGTTGGGGCAGGGAACCGTCCTGAGATATCAAAGTTTTTTCTTTACCCAGGAACGATAATGACAACACCACTGTTCTTGTACCGTCTTTTGGGGAGAGTTTTTCTCACCCAGGCAGTCATAGAAGAGTGCTAGCTCTGTGGTTTGGGAAGGCCGAGTTTCTATGCCTGGAGTCCTTCCACTAGGTCACACCATGAAAGGCACAGCTCTCTCCTCGGGGAGACTTCTCCTGGTTCACAGCAGCTGCATTTGTTCTGCCTGCAGATGCTTGGTTCACTTGCGCTCCATGCAGGCCAATCCTATCAAAGGGAGGCAGAAGTGGTTTCAGCGGACAGGGGCTACTCTTGCCTTAACGCTTCGCCACCTATTTGATGATATACTTACCTGATGTTTGGAGGAAGGAGAATGTATCTTGCAGTTGCATTTGGACATCTCTGGCAAAGAACAGACATGAAACAACGCTGCTTCATTTGCACAGCATGAATGCTTCACTTTGTCTTTTATGGCGCTATTTATTTCAAAGAAAGGTATAGATACGTTGCCACACTCCCTGGAGGCCATTGTGAGAAAAAATCCCAGCATACAAACTTCATACTCATTTACTTGTGTGTCCAACAATGTCAGGTTCCTCTTAGGTAAGAAATAGGAACTAAAGGATATGGAGATGCTGTACCCTTTTATGAATTTTCAATTACTTATACATTTTTCTTTTTTCTTTTCTGGTTATTCAGGAGTACAAGATATAAAATAGCACCTTGACTTTCTTCAGTGAAATGTCAAAGACGGTTTCCTTTAATAGAATTCTAGCTCCTTTCCTTTATGGCCCAATAATGCAGTTTCATCTGATCTTTTGTCTTCTTTTTTGTTCTTAAAATGAGAGCATTTTGTAGAAGCTTATTCAGGCTCAAAGATCTTAAAATATGTGTATATATTCCTTATTCACATGTAAATCACTTCCTAGTTAAAATATATATTGTAGAAGATTTTTTAAATGACTGGAATAGTTCAAAAATGATCTACAGTTCCAAATGTATAGCAAGTTACCTTGTTTGGGCCAAGAAATTATTGGTCCAATTTACAGGGAGCCTGGTGAGTACAAGCTGGTCATTGGTTATTCCGTGAATAAAAGGGGACATAGAAAATGTTTTTTTTTTTTTTTTTTTTTTTTCCCCTTCTGGTCTTAGGAGACTAGCTGTGATATCCTAATTAAAGTTCTCTAGATCTAGGAGAGAGTTTTTGCTGCAGAGATTCACAAATATTCAGGAGAAAAATATCCTTGGAAAAAACAAAACGAAACAAAACAACGCGTGCTTTTCTTTTTTTCCAGAAAGGAAAAGCAAACAGGTGATGTGGATCACTTCTGATACTGGACCGCGGCCTGGAAACTGCTAGCATTCATGCAGGAGGGAGCCATCCACAGAGAGACATTTTCATTACACTCCCAATCGTAGTGTGAATCCCTTTGCACAGGTAGTATGGGCGCTGGCGCTAGCATCGGTGGCACGGCACATCTGGGAGCCTAACAGCAAAGCAGAACTCACCCCACCACAGACGCTCTGAACGGAAGCAGGTGATTCAAAACCACTTGAAGGCCTGTGAGGCCTGTGGTTACCAACGCAGCTGCACCTCCCTTCATATGTGCTATTATCAGCCCTTGGGTAGATCAGAGTTGCTACCAAAGTCTCTAAGAAAATTAAAACATTTAACCAAGAGAGAAGCATTTGAATAAGCACTAATATAAGGGACTCATAAGAATTATAGGAGATGAATATTGTCTATGTTGGAAACTGAGGAAACTGATGTAATGGATAAGACAGCTAACATAATCACTGTTATGGCTTGAACATCTATTGTAAGATTAAATGAAACAAATGCTGCAAAACAAAACAAAAAAGGGAAATAACAAAAAAATCATGAGGAACAATAAGTTCAGGAAAACAGGAACTCAAGTAATTTGAGTTTTAGAAGATGAAAAAATTGATAAAGAAAGGGACATAATTTCACAATTAATAGAAGAAATTGTCTAAAGATTGATTGTGATCTAGATTGAAGAGATTTAGGAAATCTCACATAGAACTCAAGTAAAAAGCTAGCTTAGACAAATTATAATGAAAACCTCTGATTTCTATGAATGAAGGGAGCATTTTCCAAGGTGCAGACAGGGAAACTGTTTACTAAGTAAAATAAATCAGATTGACTTTGACCCTGTCATCATCAGAAATTCAGTGTAGTACAAATACCTGAGGAGGATAGAATTGCAATTTAGCCCTGATGTCATCTGTCAGAGTGGAAGAATGATTTCTGCAGAGGTGTAGAATGAGACCATGGCTGAGAAAGCATTCTATGGAAACAAGAATGAGAGAGGAATCCTTTTAGGTAAGGAAAGTAAAGAAGCAAGAGGTATAGATAGATAGGCAGATAGCAGATATGCAGATAGATGATAGATAGATAGATAGATAGATGATAGATAGATAGATGATAGAGGATAGATAGATGATAGATAGGAAGATAGATAGCAGATATGCAGATCAATAAGTAGATAGATGATAGATAGATAAATGATAGATTATAGATAGATAGATAGATAGATAGATAGATAGATAGATAGATAGATAGATAGATAGAAAGAGTAGGTTTTCTCTGAAAAGAAAGTCTGTGAGTTTGTGTCTATGGAAAACTCTCTTAAGAATCTGGTAACAAAGGGTCAAACCATCAGTAAAACCTAGGGATGGGTAGGAAGTAAAGCATTGCGACTTCTCATCTGATGGGGTTGGGAAGATGAAGTGGCTGGGTAGCATAGCATCTTTTACAAGGAAAATAACTGGTAGCTTATTTTGGCATAGATACATGTATGACTAATAGGCATGATTAAGAAAAATTACATGCATTTTAAAAAGGATGAAAAAATTGTATTCCTTTCCTACCACAAAGGAAACTTAAATTTAAGACATTTTGAGAAGGCTTTTAAATATACTTTTTAAAATATAATTTTAATCAAATAAAATAAGAAAAATACTGAAAGATTATCTTAAAACCTTAATAACTCCTAGATTCGGGGTGAACTCTAGTAATTTTTATTTTATATGTTTTGGCAGAACTGGGGATTGCACTTGTCAGGGAAGTGCTTATTCTACTGAGCCATCTCTCCAGCCCTCTAGTAATTTTTGGTTTAGGGTCTAAAAATGTTTAGTTACAACGAACTCAGAAATAAAAGTTATAGTACTTTGTGAAAATAGGGAAATGCATATATATATATATATATATATATATATATATATATATATATATATATATGCTTTAAATGCTATTGTGGGGCTGGCAAATGGCTGAGAAGATTAGAGCTCCTGCAAGCAGAGGCAGGGGCCATGGACTGACTCCAGGCCTGTCGTGATGGCCCCACCCATGTGGCATGCTGAGATGTCTACTGAGATTGGGCGTGCTGGCACATACCTGTAATCCCAGCATTTGAGAGGCTGTAAACAGGAGAATCACTAGGCTTTCCATCTAGTAGTGAGAACCAATAGACCCTTCTTTAAAATACAGAAAAAAAAATAGACAAAAAATAAATGCTATTTTGGTTTAATTCAAAAAGAAAGACATTTAATATTCTTGCTGATGCACTTTCAAAAAGGATAGCAAAATAAAAAGAAAATAAAAAAGAGATAGTTAAAGATAAAGGCTGAAGTGAATGAAATAGAAATGTAATAATTATAATCATGAAAAAAAAACATAAAAGTTAACACTTAAAAAGGCCTGTGAAGTAGGTAAATTTTTTAGAAGCTACATTTCTGTAGCTTAATATATCCCATTTACTATTTAATTTACCTTAAAAAAAAAAAACTAAATCATATAAACTGGGCAGAGCAATCTAAAGATTGTTATTGCAGATTTTGGAGAAAATTTTAAGTTATCCTTAAGATAAGTTCTCTAGAAAATACTTGGTGGGCAAGTTTTAGATAATAAAACATTTGAAATATACACTAAACAAAAATATATTACACAAATAAGTCATGTAAGTAATAAGAGTCAGAAAAGTCATAGGAATACTACAATGCACTTCATCGAGAAGCACATCTAAATGACTGCTGAAGACTAAACTTGTGCTAAATATCCTCTGCAGTAAGGAAAATGCAAACTAAAAAAAGAAATGAGCTGTATAATTTTACATCAAATTGGTAAACTTTAAAGACAGCGTTGATTCCAAATGCTGGTAAGCCTGAGAAGGAAAAGCAATATTCACTGCAGATGAGATGTAAGCAATTTCAGTGTTTTGGGAAAGCAAAGTGGCAATAGAGTCTAAATTTTTAACAGAATAGGAACATGTGGGTACCTAATTTTTCATTCCAGAAATTTTACCCTTAAAATTCTATTTTGTAGAACTAAAAATCAGTATTTAGCACTATCTTTTTACAAGTATTGAAGAATATTTATGAGTGCATGTTTGCAGGATGTTGTGTTCCCTGTGTGGAGCTGGCAGATGTAAATAACACATCTTTATTTTTCACTTCACCCAAAGAAGTGTCCACTAATGATTATTAAGAGTCAGTACTTCTTTACAAATTTTCTTGTTGAATGCAGCTTTATACATCTATACCATAAATAATATTTATCACTGTTGCAGTAACACTAACCCATGTGTTTATGGAGCTTATTTTGAGTAAGTTAGTACAGCAAGAGTTTTTTTTTAATTTCTACATATTAACATATGTTGCCTAGTAACAACCCAAAGATAGGTAGTACAATTATCCTCAATTTATAGATTAAAAACTCAAGAATGCAATTTCTTCTAAGCAACAGAATGGTTTGCCCAAAGTTCTAGTTATTAAGTTGTGAACTGAGAGTCAAAAGAATGAATGAAGTCTATAACAATTGAAAGGAGAAAGACAGAAAATAGTTGTGCAGAGCATAATTAACTTCACAAAATAAGCCATGGTAAATTCATGTATGTGCTCATCTGCAAATGATAAATATCACAGTATAAGTTGGTAACATGGAGTAGAAAGAGATGTAATATTAAAGATGTATGGAGATAGGGTGGAGTGGGCATGCAGGGAAGGACAGGCCACCCCAAGAGGCAATATTGTTAAAAATTCAGGACAAAATAGGGTAAACTATGTACTTCCCTTTGTATAAAGTATGCACAATCGTACATACATTTTATATTTACAGATATATGTAAGCTTGTGCATGAATTTATATTCATAAAGAGCTGCATGAATACATGGCCAATGGTTATTACCTCAGGCTAGTGGGATTTAGGTGATGCTTAATTGCTTTATTATTGTTTTATGTGCTGCTCAACTGTTTTGACCATATGTCAATGTAGCAAAAATGTGACAAGTTATTTACATTATCAAAAATATTTGAGTGTTAGTATGAAGACTTTTTAAAATTTCTGACATATCAGTTCTATCCATGGCAAATCATACTACTTAAGCTAGAAGACATATTACAGATACTTTGAGGACGCCATTATTAAATGCTTAGGGTAATAAATAGTCAACATAGAATTTTGACCAATTAATATTATTTGTTGAAATTTAACTAAATTCATGAAAACACTGAATTAAATGGCAAAATAAGTATCAGTTTAATAGCACCAAGCTATTAGAGTTATAAAATAAAGAAAACATCAGTCCAAGTAATTACATTTGCTCACCGTGGTATAATTTATTGAAAGAGAACCTGACTCTGTGATTCTCATAGTTTAAACTTCTGCTCCTTTCCTAAGAGTATCAGCTGAGCAAACTGCTTCATAGATTGATTACATTAGAGAGTCACTGTATTTTTTTTTGCATTTTAAAGATTGTAGAGCACATCAAAATTATAACAACTATAGCAATTCATCCTGAAGAGATATATGGCTGGTTTGTATCATTGTTTAATAAAATCTTGCTCTATTTTATATTTTAACCAGACTTTTAGCTTCCTTAATCCAGTACACTGACTTTATAACTATGAATATTTATGTATCTGAAGAACTCTCTTTAAATATTTGGGGCTTATATGGTACCTTAACTATTTAAATATGTTGAATGTATCCTCTCAACAAGTTACATGGTTAACTACTTTAAAGTTTTAGACTATTTCACAGATTAAAAAAGTAGAAATTTATAGAGAATAAATAATAATAATCAAACTAATTTGAGGCCTTCTATCACTCAGGACACGAGCCCTTGAAAGACTACCTTTTCATAGAAAAATGTGCATGGTGCACATTTTCTGTTTTTATCCATGTGGGACAGTGTTTTTAATAAGCCTTGTGAATTTTACAGTATAAAGTGATTTTTTGCCCTACATTGTTTTGCATTCAATTTTTATTATCTTTCTAGTCAGCATGCATATATGCACATAGTAAACATGTGTAGATGAATATGTGCCTACATTTTATGTTCATAAATTATTTTATACAACAACTGAGTGTTAAATCAAATTTAACACTATATTTTGTTTTCTAGATAGGTCTGTGTCTGATTCTTGATTCTCTGTATGGAGGAATTTCTTGCTTTCTGCTTCTTCCTCTTAGTATTGTGTTTCCCCTTTTCATAAACTGGACATCAATTCAGCCTAGACTTGGGCTTAGGGATGTTGAGCCTTCAATGTGCTTGAACTACGCAACTTTCATGCTTGTGAGCTGACAATTCTGACTGGTGTGTGCAGTGGTAGGTTTTCTTTTACAAACCAGATATCAGAGCTGTAGATCCACCATTGGCCATATGGAGTCTTGACTTATCTAAATTCCTAGTCAGTATATGTATCTAAAATAAACCTTTAAGTGAAAAAGAAAAAAAAGAAGAAGAAGAAGAAAAAGAACAATTATGCCCTATCTTCTTTTGGGTAGTGTCATATCAGTTCCTGTGGAATTTTTTTGGTTTTTGTTTTTAACAAATGATTGGCAACCTCAACTGGGCTCTAAAATACTTCACATGTCTGAAGAAGATTATAAACACTTATTTGGAGTGAGTTGATTTAAACCTTGATTTGTACTTGAGCTATATCATTCATTTGATGTAGATAAAACATTGTACTATTTGTTCTTTTGTAGTTCCTAACAAATTTCTTGAAGGATTAATGAGATAATAGTGTACATGATATATGAAATATTATTCCTAGTAAAGGTTAAGGTTTTAATATATTTTATCAGTGACTACTAAAATTAAGATTATTACTCTAGGATTTTCACTGCCCCATCATACTGAAGTCTTTTATTTTCTTCTAATTACTAAACAATAAAAGTGGATTTAATGTAAAATAGCAGATATGTTAATTTTTTTGTTCCTCTAAAATAAATATTTAAGGAGTTTCATATAGAAATTGGAAATAAAGGACAGTCAGATAGCTCAGCAGACTAAAGCTCCTACTTATGCAGATGCAGGGACCAGGGTTCGATTCCTAGAGTGCAGTGCCAACCCTGTCCCAGGGGCGCACAGAGAGAGAGATTGAGACTGAGCATGGTGGCACATGTCTGTAATCCTAGCTGTTGGGAGGCTGAAAACAGGAGGATCACTCCAAGTCTAATCTGTGTAGTGAGACCCTGTAGACCATGTACTAAATTCTATAAAAAACAAAACAAAAAACCCCTCACATCTTGAAGGTTTAGTGTCTAATGCAGCAATGCTAAGAGGTGAGACTTTAGGAGGTGATGGACTATGAGGTTTCCGACCTTATGAAGTGAATGGGTTAATTCATTTATGGATTCATAGGTCAGTGGGGTTTGTAGGAGGAGAGGCTTTGCTATGAATGTGCTCTTTCTTTGTTTCTGAAGCTACCATGAAGTGAGAAGTGTTTTCCACCATGATGTTCTGCCTTGTCACTGGCTTGAAAGCCATTGGCCCAGTACCAGGGACTGAATCCTCTGAAGACATGAGCCAAAAAATACTTTTAAATTGTTTATCTTAGTTATTTTGTCACAGTGATTTAAAAGCTGAAACCATCCTCTAACTGGAATAAATGGACACATATCAAAACATACTCACAGAAACACAAACAATACTCATCTTTGAGGACAGATTCTCAGCAAACACACAAACAAAACTGGAAAAATAATTTGGATGCTTTCGTGAAGTTTTGTCCAATATGTTGTGTATATTGAGCTTTTCTAGGTTAATACTAAGATTTTAACTTATAGCTAGAGATAAGATTTTATTAGTAATATTTAAAAATATTAGTAATACTTTAAGCATTATTATACTATTAGATTGCAGTACCAATTCATTTATCAAGGGAATTGTCTTAGCAAATAGACACACTGAATTAGTCAATAAACATGAGTCAGATTAACAGTAAAAAAAAAAAAATCACTGTACTCCAACTACTTAAAAAGTATGGAACAATCACTGATATTTAAAATATTCCTTTTTTATGTAAGAATGTTGTCACTAATCTTGCATACTGGAAAAGATTGCAAACATATTGCAAAGTTCTATGCATTCCAAAATGTCTGTGTAGACCATATTTCTTATTATTGCTATATATATTCTACCAATTGCTTTACAAGCTCCTACAGCAGGTATTAAAGACATATGTTTGGCTGTGCATAAGCACCTGCCTGGCAAGTGCAAGGTCCTGAGTTTGATTGCCAGTACCAAAAGGAAAAGAAAAAAAAAGTTAATATTGTTTTTAATATTAAACAACAGAATATAATATAGCCAAAGATCCTCAAATTTGTATCTCTAGTCATGGACTTTTCCCGCAAGTGTCAAGCCCTTGTTAATTGCCATTAGCCTATGGACATCTCACAGTTTTGGAAATTGCAAACCAATGTATTGGCGCTAGGGATCTATCCTCCAGTCTCTACTTGTATCATGTGCTTCTTGAATTATTACACTCATGCCATCCTTGTCCTCTTTTTTTTTTTTCACTAGAAGTCACCACCTTGTCATTTTGTTCTGAACACAGTGCCCTTGTAACAGTTTTTTTTTAATTTTTTTTTTTTTTTTTTTTTTGTGGTACCAGGGATTGAACTCAGGACCCTGCACTTGCCAGACAAGTGCTTATTCTACTAAGCCATCTCCCTGGCCCCATCACTTATGTTCTGTGCTGGACTTTTCCCTCTGATCTGCCTGTGGCCGGGCCCTTCACAGCAGACTGTCCCATCATCAAAGGAGCCTTCCCTGACTACCTATCTAAAGCAGGATCCCTTTTCCAATTTTCTGTATCCTACTGTTTCATTTCATTTATTACACTTTCATTATTAGAATTTTTATCTTATTTGTTTATTGTGTGTTCTCCCACTCCATCCATGCACCAAGACGGCAGGGACATTATCTGTCCTCTTCTTCAGGCAACAGGAAGGCACTCACTTTATGTTATATAACAGCTGCCACAAATGGCTTGATGCTTCCATTTTTCAGTAAGATCAACAAAACTTCTTTTTCATGTGCAAGATAGTTACCATCAGAAAGCTTTCTGGTTTCCTTCCAGAAATTAGCTATATAAGAGTCAAACTCAGATATTTATTCTTTTTGTGAACATGTGAATGGAAACAAGTGGGTAATCAGTACCCACAGCACTAAGTTTGATGTGAGTGAGTACAATGCTTTAGGTTCCAGTGGAGGACGAGGTGTAGACTGCAAGTGCCATGGTCTGCTAGTGATTTTTTTTTTTTTTTTTTTTTTCTGTATTTTAGGGAAGAGTCTACAGGGTGTTCAGGATCTCACTACTAGATTGGACTCATAGTGATTCTCCTGTTTATAACTTCTCAAGTGCTGGAATTACAGGCACAAGCCACCATGCCCAGTCTCAATTGCCATCTCAGCATGTCTTTGGGGGCAGGACCAGCAAGCATGCCTGGGGATTGAATCCCTAGCCCCTAGCCCTGCTTTACTCCACTCAGATATTTGGCAGGCCCCCTGCTAGTGTTTTATGAAGGTACATGAATATTGATTTATCAAACCTCTATCCACAAAACCGAACATATCTGTTGTTGACTTATATGAAGAGCAGATTACAAAGGAAGTAAGAATTGTATTTAAGATGATGTCAGTAAATCACTTAGAAAAATATCCTACATGGGACAAATCTATTCATGTCTGATTTTTTCATTAGTTGTCAGAGTTGATAGGTGAGTTTGAAATAACACAGTGTTTTCTTTGAAAAGTGAAATAGTAAATTTTATATTCATGATAATTAACAAAATATAGAAAGACAAATAATGTTAGTAAGACAGACTCAAATTATGCCATTCTTGGTGGGTGCTCATAACACCAAAACAGTGTAAGCCGTAACAAACTCTAGATCAATTCCTACTTACGTTTCCCACCTTCACATATTTTTGAGAAAAAAATAAATTAACTAGTCAGCTCAGTAATTCTATTTATTAAAAATAGGCTTGGCTATTGACCATAATTAACTTTTGGATAAATTTTTAAACAGGACAGGGAGAAGCAAAAAAGCAAATTTATTTGTTCACTTTCTATTGACATAATACAAGGTTGTAGTGAATTAAATTGTTCTTGGTTAAAAAAAATAATAAAATAAATAAATTGCTCTTGGTGCTGTGCTGAACAATTATTCAAAAGCCTTTGTTTTATGGCCACATTGGGCGCAATGTGTTTTTGTTATGGAGTTGTGGTTTGGGGTACTGTATATCATCCCCACCTCCTCCTCTCAGCACTGCACATTCGTTCTGCTTCACTGTTGCCATAAACTAAGCATCTTTGCTCTGCAACGCCCTTCTGATGCAATGCCTTGGAGCCAGGTGGTCCTGGACTACAGGCACAGAGGCAAGAGAATCCTCAGCTAAAGTTAGATTCCTAGGACTATCAGAACCATTGTCGACACTCAACGTATTCCAGAGCCACGCATATTTGCTTCTGCTATCCTCCAAGATTATCTAGACTTAGTGTGCCCTTATCCTTAGCTGAAGGTGCTGCTCCGGCCTGGGTGAGTCAGTGGGAATCAATGTTGGGTAACCTTTTGGAGCATAGCGGTGAGTGGGGCCAGTTTGCTGTGGGAAAGAAGCACTGCTGGGAGCTAAAGTGGCTGACACCGAAAAGCTTTACCTTCTGAAACCCATGTAGTGCCTTCCTCTCTGAATTGTATACTGCGATGCCGGGGTTGGGGGCTATAGGGCTGTTTCTCTGCTTCTCTGAACTGCAGGACTGGACTAAGATGAGCACATTTTATTGGTAGACTTCATACTTGTGGCTGAAAATTAGTATTAAGGTAAGTGGAAAGTACATCCTTCTGTTCAAAGACTGGCTTTAGTATGGAATCAAATATTCCCCATTCATTTATCATTGCCATGGAAGTAACTATATTTTGAGAGTGGCCAAAGCTGGAAATTGATCATATGTGGGAGGGCAGGACAGAGCCACAGTGCCTAAAGCAGTCAAACTGCCTCAGTCTTCATAAAAACATCCTATTTGGACAATTTTGGCTATTCGCTATTAGGCAGCCTAGTGTCTCCTGCAACTAACATTGCAAGATTATAATAAATGCCCTACTGTTGTTCTTTGGATCCTTTGCCAATCAGGCACACAGGCTTCTACCTGACCCATCTCTTTTCTCTGGCCTATCTTTTGATCATTCCTGCTGCCATTTCTCCCTGAGGTACACAGAGACACCATTGAATCCCTACAAATGTGCTAAAAACTGGATTGTACCCAATTTCTAGAGTTCATAGGTGACCATTTCATTCTGTTGTACTTCAGCTTGTTTTTCCCTTAGCATGATCTTTTCTAACATAAAGTGTAGCTGTATTCCTGGTGAGTAGCTTATCTGGTGCATCGGGTAGATTAAGCTGATTTATCCATTACACCTCAAGCATCTTGAAGTTCCCCACTAAAAACTCCTGACTTTAATATTCTAAATTTTCCTTGTAATTTTGCTTGGTCTAGCTGATGAAAATGTCACCTGCTTTCCTTTCCCTAATTATTACCAGTGACATCATTTCTCATGTTAGTTTAGGAGAATTAGTATCAACATATATATCTTGTACAAACACTCCTCCAATAAAAATATAAGGCGGGACAGACAGAAAAACCAGTAGAAAGTAAATTATTAAAGAATTTGTGATATGGACATCTGGTCTTAATCCCATAGGGGAACTCTGCAAATCTGGACACACAATACCTTAGAATCCTCTCAAGAGAAGGATGAATATTCTTCAGTTGGTTGAGATTGGCTTCTTGAATCATTAATCCCTATTCCTTTTTTATTTTGTTTTCTTCCTTCTGCCTAAACAATAAGAATTTATTTCACACAGTTCTAGAAGTGGGACATCCAAAATCAGAGCACTGAGGTCTTTTATCAGTCTTAAGGTGTTGCTCTCTGGCTTACAAAAGCCTTCTCCTTGCTGTGGCCTCATATGGCTTTTGCCTATGTGCATTCATCCTTTGTTTCTAATTCTTATGAAGATACAACTATGACCTATAATATTTCTATAATGTTCTATGCTTGTATTGCTTAAGCTTAATTGCCTCCTTATACCTCTATACATAAGGCACAGAACAAAACAAAATCCTCCATCAAGGAATTGTACTTTTTAACAGATAGGAGGCTTTAACTCAGAAGCAAGCAATGAGGAAATATGGATGGAGCATGGATAGCTTCACTAATACACAAATATAAAGCAGTTTACATATTCCTTAAAAATCTAAAGGTAGGGCCAGCCAAATTGGTCAGTGGATTAAAGCAAGTGCAAGCAGGCACAGGGGCCATTGGTTTGGTCCCCAGGCCTGCCCTGATGGTCCCGCCCCCAGGGTGCTCTGAGACAGCAACTGAAACTGGGCGTGGTGGTGTACACCTGTAATTCCTTTACTTGTAGCTCTTCTTCTTCTTCTTCTTCTTCTTCTTCTTCTTCTTCTTCTTCTTCTTCTTCTTCTTCTTCTTCTTCTTCTTGTTCTTCTTCTTCTCCTTCTTCTTCTTCTTCTTCTACTTTTTCTTCTTTGGCAGAACCAGGGATTGAACTCAGGCCCTTGCACTTGCCAGGTAAGCACTTGTTCCACTGAGCCATCTCCCTGGCCTAATCTCACCACTTGTGAGGCTTTAAACAGAAGAATCACTGTGAGTCTGATCTAGTAGTGAGACCCTGAACACCCTGTAGACCTTTCCATAAAATATAAAATAAAATAAAATACAGCAAAACAAAAAAAGTAAAATATAAAATAGAAATCTGTGATGGAGAGAAGCATATCCTTAAAATGCATTCCTATCATAACTAACCTTTTCTATTTAGAAATGATAGCAAGACTTTCTAAGAAAGTCTAATGTAAATCAGTTTTGAAACTGTCTCATTGCTATTTGTTTCTCAATAAAATTTTTAAAAAGTCCAATATAACTTCTCAGTTGGGTGAAAACCTGATAGTCAAATAAAACATCCTATTTTTATCCTCATCTATAATTTGTCTAGTAAAAAAGTATTCTAGAAATGTAGCAAAATGAGCTCTAGGTATTTTTTTATAAGTACCTTATCAGTCTCTCTTAGCTCACCAGTTAACAGTATGATAATTCACACTCTCAATTTTTTCCAGACTTTGTTTTCATTATCACAATTGGAGAAGCATATGGACTATAGTTCAGTAATGATCCTATTAACCAGCAAATCTTCAGAATGATCCCTTCGGTCGTGAATCTCCCACAAAGCAATCCTCCTCTATTGTTCTGGAAGTACGCTTGAGTCATTTAACACAAGAGTGTGCTGCTCCCCTTGGGTATGTCCTCCACGCTGGGCATGTAGGGATTGATTTCAGCCTCTACCTCAAACTCTCATTTTACCCAGATGTTACAGATATTTTAAACTGCAACAAAGCCAGGGCTACTCTATGAGTGTTTCTAAGACAATGCTAGAGAAGAAGGAATAAAGGAGATTTTATATTCCTGCCTCCATATTTGCTTCAGTTTTTATATTGCATATGTGACTAAATATCTTTTAGTATTTGAAGTTGGCAATGGATTGATACAAACTTTAGCTTTTCTTCAATAAATATACTACTACCAAGCAGAATGTAGGAATAATTGCATAGCTGCTTACCATTTCTTCATGGCAGCCTAAAACAGAGTGAAGGGTTGTGCTAGTGAAGGAGATACAGCTTTCTGGGTCCTCACCCACCCCTACCTATGACCTGTTTCTTTCAACCGGATGCCACTTCCTAGCACCAAGCTAGCTGTAGCATCTCCATAGTCCAATAATCTTCTGCAGCGGATTTTAATACCATAACAATGCACTTGATAGAACTAGGTTATATTGGCCAAATCCAGTCTTGAGGGGTTAGATGTTAATCCTAGAATTACTTAAGCAGCCAGTTTCAAAAGGTGTACGCTTTCTTCCATCTAATTTGTGGGATGTCCTATTGTTCTTGAAGGTAGAGGGAATAAAGGTGAGGTGTGTCTATCCTTAGCAGGATCAGAGTAAACATACGGTTGAACTTCAGCGGTAAGTTTCCGATCTCCTTATAGTTTCTATTTTCTAGTTTTGAGAGATAGATTTCCTGTTGTTACAGATATTGTTAATTTCATCCATATCCATTGTTTGCATCAGACAAAAAGTTCAGACTGACAGTGTAAACTTTTTCTTTCTTTCTTTCTTTCTTTCTTTCTTTCTTTCTTTCTTTCTTTCTTTCTTTCTTTCTTTCTTTCTTTCTTTCTTTCTTCTTCCCTCCCTTCCTTCCCCATACACCTTCCTTCCTTCCTTCCTTCCTTCCTTCCTTCCTTCCTTCCTTCCTTCCTTCCTTCCTTCCTTCCTTCCTTCTTCCCATCTCTGTCTTTTTTGCACAGAGGAGAGAGAGAAGGAAAATTGGATTTTAACTCAAGGAGATAAAAGAATATCTAGTTGCTCATTTCCAGAATTTTCTACATTATACACTTAATCCCAGAAAATAGGGCTAGATGAAGACAAATGTCAAGTATTGAGGCAAATATTGTTATTGAGACACAACTACTATTTGGGTAGTTTTACACTTGGTAAAATTAACTTCCAAAAGCTTTTGTATTTGCCTTTTCCTTTCGTGTAAAATTTATAATTAGTGAGAAATTCAGGAAAAGTTATTCCAGGTATCTTGTGTACTCTTAAGTTTCCAAAGCTCGTTTTCCAAACAGTGCCATTTTTGATGCTCTAAATGAGGCTAATTTGATGATTTTAATTCTTTTGTCTGTTGATTTTTCAACATCTTTTCCAGCTCCAACATTGAACTGAAGATCTTTTTTCTTGCCATCTTCTTTTGGTATTGTCATAATGTAAGCTCTCAGGTTTCTACTACAATTTTCATTCATTTGGTTGACTTTGGCCTAATTGGTTTCTTATGATTTATGACTCCATGTCCTCTTAAAGTTTCATGCAGTCAGAGGTGGAGTTGTGTAAGGTGATCGAATTATGGAGGGTGTTACAGTTGACTTGGCATTAGGAAGTGGAATCCATTTGGAAGAGACAGGTCACAGGTGGGGGTGGGGAAGTGACCTGGAAGGATATATCTCTACCTCAGCCCACCATGAAGCCAAGAGTTTCATCCTCTGCTCAGGCCTACCTGAATAAGGACTGAAACATCTGAAATGCGAGTCAAAAATAAATCTCTCCTTTCAATTGTGTATGTCTAGTATTATGGCTCAGAGAGGAGAAAATGACTAAGTCACAGTTAGAGCTCTAGGAATTTAAGAAGAGGGCCCCTCTGCATCCATGTATCTACTACAGAAACAGAATTCAATGACATTCTTTTCCTCTTTGAAGTAGTCCTGTCTTGTGTCAGAGAGATCCTGCATTGTGTTCCTGGTGTCACTGCAGCTTCTCAGTTACTGTCATCACCTGCTGGGATGTCACCCCACCTGCATTAGATGACTTTCCACTTCTATACTTTCCTTCTGTCCATGCAGCTGTTTATTTGGAAATGGGGATGTTTCAAAGAATTGCTATTTTTTCTAGCCAAATAATAACTACCAGCATATCTATCTACATTCAGCTTGATGTCCCTATTTAGTTTTCTGCATATACTGTTTCCAGTTATTTACTCCACAAATATAGTTATTACTGTCACATTATGCCTTTTCTTATTTGGGTGGCTCATGCTGTTCACTCTAAAGAGTGGGCCTAAAGCAATCACAATCTATTTCATCTTTAACCACACCTATACTTTTACTATTTTCATCACAGATGCTGTTAGTCTTTGACATATACTTCAATTCAACTCTTCCCCCAACCGAATACCAGTAGTAGCAGTAGGACATGAATGAGCATTCAGTGTAAACCCTGTTGTCATGCATGAGGATACTGAGGCTGACAAAAGTTGTGACTAAGCAAAAGGCAACACCTGGCTAGTGCCAGCACTGGGATTTGAATCCACCATACCAGAGTGTGTCACTTGCGGTTTTCTCAGAGAGAGAAGCTCTGTGGATCGTACACATCTGACCATTCGTTAGTATATAAAACATACCAGATTTTGCCATTTATTTACCTATCAGTGTTTGTTTCGTTGGCTTGTGGGATGTTAAGTTCTTCACAGGCAGAGATTGAGTTTCCCTCATCTCTACATTTCCTTTATTATTAAGCGCAATGCAATAACCAGGAAACAGCTGGTGCTCACTAAGTGTGTAACCAGTAAACAATGCATGAACAAATGAGTCAGTGCTCTTCTGCTAACTGTTATAAAGCAGTACAATTTAATTGGAAGAAGTAATGGGTGGTTTGGAATGCCAATTGCTTTGCACCATGTTACCTAAACAGCTGGTTAATTTAACAGTACGTACTATGAGTCAAACCAATGTTCTGTCATCACATAGACAAAATCTGGCTCATTAACTGGGTTGTTCGCTTTCCAGGTTGTGGCTGGGAGATCATGTAGACAGAAATTCATAGTGTGTTGTCTCCTTTTGAGATAAAGCAACATTTAATTGGGCAATCTTAACCAAGTAAATTAAAATCCCTCGAGGTCGTCTCTGCATCTGCTAAAAGCAGAGTGAAGTCTGCCTTCTCACTGCTTCATAGAGAAATTGCCATGCCTATTTTTTTTTTTTTAAAGAGAATTTCATGTCGAGAAAGAAAAGGGGGCCTGGGGAGATGGCTCAGTGGAACAAGCACTTCCCTGGCAAGCGCAAGGGCTTGAGTACAATCCCCTGTTCCGCCAAAAAAAAAAAAAAGTTCTAGATTTTCAGTGGAACAAGCACTTCCTTGGTAAGGAAGGAAAGACTCCCCAGGACCTCCTGCCACAACAGCCCTGCCCCTGGGTGTTCTGAGATGGCCACGAGTCTAGGAGTGGTGGCCCACACTAAGTGCTGAGGAAGCTGTAGTCACTCACAGGAGGGTCACTAGCAGTCCAAGCCGAGTAGTGAGACCCCTGTACTAAATACATAAAAAAAGAAAGGAAGAAAAGGCTGAGTGATGAGCTACCTGTCTTCTCCCAAGGGAGATCCTATAAATGAGAGGCTGTGTTCACATCACTCTATTGTTACATTACATTTCTGGCAGTTTTTAGGTGTGAAATAATACAGCGTCACCCTTATTTTTTTTTTACAGCCCTATCCTTTGATTAATTAGGAAACATGACTCCAGAAATTATAAATGAGACAATGGGGGACTGAGCATGGTGGTGCACACCTGTAATCCCAGCTCTTGGGAGGCTATAAATAGATCACTACAAGTTCAATCTAGTAGTTCTAGTAGTGAGACCCTGAACACCGTGTAGACCCTTCCCTAAAATACAAAAAAACGAAAAAAAGACAATGGATATTCTTTGGTTCCATGGTTACTGTGGACACACACACATGCACACACATACATACACACTGACAAGAGTAAGCACTCTCTTTTGAATATCTTCAAGTTATTTAGTTATTGGTTTTTTGGTCAGCAAATAAGAATAGACAAAAAGTATTGGCTGGCTTAAGCTCACACGTGGTCTATTTTGTGAGTTTTACCAAGGAAAGGTCCTAAGTTTGCTAAAAGCAGTCAACATCTGAGGTAGAAATAAATTTTGTTATTTAATACATATTTCTCCTTTTCATGCTTTATACTAAGTGTGCTGAATCGTTTTCTTCTCAAGGTTTCTTTGTCTCTATTTTTTTTGGTCCTTTCAAAGTATGATAGAAATCACAGAAATCACCCCCAAATATGTTTTTTTTTTTTTTTAAAAAAAAAAAAAACATGGTTTGTCCAAACTTTTCTTCAGCATGTTTAAACACTAACTACCTGACACAGTAGAAGTTGTAAAACTGTGGTAAGTGGGCCAAATTCAAAAGTTCTGCCTGTTTTCACAAATTAAATCTACTGGGACAGACACAAACTTATGCATTTGCTTATTGTTTATGAAGTTTTACTGCTACAGTGACAGAGTGGAATGGTTTCTACAGAGATCATATACCTCACAAAATCTAAAATATTTAGTATCTTATTTACAGAATAAAGGTAACCTCTGAACATTAGAATAACATAAAACTTCTGCAGCCTGACATTTATGATCTTTCATAAATGTCACAGTGCACAGTAGGGAAGCAATAAAGGTAATAATAAGCAACATGAAAGTTTATGGTGGGATTACGTCCTCTGCTGTTGTTCTCTAGCATGGTACCTTACCTGGGTCCAAGCTCAGACTCTGGCATTTAGTAACTATGTGAAATTTAGCATGAAACTCTTTCAGTTTCCTTTTCTGAATCTTGGTTTTTTATTTGTAAAATTATTTCACATGATTTTAAAAACAAGAAAAGCAGCATACTTGAAGTATAAAGGACTGTACTAGATATATAATATTTCATGCTCAAGGGTATTCCAAAATTTCTTAATTAGTCTAGGAGGTAGGTTGGCATGGATAGTTGTACTAGGTCTCTCTCTCTCTTTCTGTCACTCTCTGTCACACACACACACACACACATACACACACACACTGTAGACTGCTTGTGGGTTTAATCAACTGAATATTTTTTATTTATTTATTTTTTTTTGTGGAACTGGGGATTGAACTCAGGCCCTTGGCTTTCCAGGGAAGTGCTTGTTCCACTGAGCCATCTCCCCAGACCAACAGAATGATTTTGGAGGCTGAGGAGTCCAATGTTCCATTTGAGCTGAGGGCTTCCTTCTTGACTGCCAGGGCAGCTGCCTTTGTCTGTGTCCTAAAGAGAGGGGAAAGTGGAGGGAGAAGGGAGAGAGTGAAGAAGAGGGAGAAAGGATGGGGAGGGGGAGTAGGGGGGAGGAAGAGGAAACAAGGGCCTTTTTCACTTAAACTCTAGTCCTACTGAGTAGATGTTGAACTTTAATGAACTTGTGTAACACTAATTACCTTCACAGGGGCTCAGTTGGTGTAGAACATCAATCTGTGAGTGTGCTGAAGACCCAGTTCAGCGTGTAATCCATGATCATAAAAAGAGTGGTGGTTTATTCGTTCTCTTGCATTTGGCACATTGGCAATTATTTTCGCCCCCAAAAAATGGGTTTCCTGTTTAAGTGTGCTTGTGTTTGGTTTTCAAACTTCAAAATCATGTCATCCTCTGTCATCTTACCACATTTATGTGTATCATTGAATTGTAAATAATATTACAGTTCTTTGTGTGTAATAGTTTTGGTAATAACACACAGAAAGACTGAAGGTATATGTGTCCACAAGTTCAGTAGGTTATTGCTGGTGGTGGAATAATGGACAATTTAAAAGATTTAAAAATGTTTTCTGTTTATTTTGCAACCATCATAAACAATTTTACAATGATGATAAATTACATGTAAAAAATGAAATCAAGAATCAACATCATAAAACAAACAATGATGCAAAATGTGGGGCCCAGGGAAATAGCTCAGTAGAAGAAGCACTTGCCTGGCAAGCACAGTGTCCTGAGTTCAATCCTTGGTACCCTCCCCCCCCAAAAAAATACACACTCCAATGATATCTATAATTTTTTGTTATCCATGTCTTATTTAGTCAAAAGTTACAGAAGAAAATTAACAATTATAAAGTATACAATCTAATGGATATGTAGTATACAAAATTTTTATGCAATCATTGTTTCTATCTAGTTCCTGTTCATACCATTTAATAACAACTTTATTGAACTTTAACTTACATATGTCATCAAATTCCTCTTTCTTTTGAAAAGACACAATTCAATTTTTTTTTTATAAATTTAAAGGATGATGAAACTATGATCACATTTTAGTTTTAGAATATTTCCATAATGCCAATGAAATTTCTGTGTCCATTAAGATTCACCCCTATTCTCACTCTAGCCCCTGGATATCTGTAACCAACTGTCTCTTTAGCGTTAATTTTTTCTGGGAAATTTACATATATGAGATCATACAATCTGTGTGCTTTTGTTTTGGCCTTCCTTCCCTTTACATAGTATTTTTAATATTTCTGTTTTCCACTGCAGACTATTTCATGGTATAGATGTACTATACTATGTTTAGATAAACATTATAAACCCTTGAGTTATTTCTACATCTTGCTTATTATGAATAATTCCTTTATGAATATTTACACATATCTCTATGTAGACATGGGTTTTTATGTCTCCTGAGTATTATAATGGTTTATTTTAGGTTGCAGCTTGACAGTTCTGGCATTTCTCAAAAGATCAAGTCCAAATTCTTCTGTGACACTCAAAGTAACTATGAGCTATGAGCCTCTGAAAATAAAATATTATTTTTGTTTCTTCCTTGTAAGAGTCTTTTTGATTTATATCTCATACTCTGAGTAACTAACTTAACGATAATGATACACAATGTATTAATAACTGCTGTTCTCTTATTTTATGATGAAATGTTATTTTTTCATAAGTTAACAGAAAGAATGAAATTATTTTTTATTACAAAAAGATTATACATTTCTATGTAAAATAGTAGGACATGTACCAGGTCAACATTTTAATTCTAAAATAGAGAAATGGAGGCAGAAAAAGAAATGGATGCAAGTCAAGACTTTAATGTCAAATGAGATAAATCAGAGGCCCAAGTTTAAATCATGCATGGTTTCCCTTATATGAAAAACCAAAAATAAGTAATGTGCAAAATAAAACCGATAATGGGAAACAGGGAGATAGATCATCAGCAAATGGGGAGGGAACCAGGAGATTAGGAGGGGTGAAGGTAGTGGAGGAAGAGGGATGAAACAAGAATCGAGTTGTGTTATGCACAGTTCCATCTTGCACGAGCATTGTAATAATTATGTGCTGCAAACATGTACTGACTACAACTAAAAACTGAAAAGAAAAAGACAATTGTGATGTGGAAGAAAAAAGAAAAAGGAGAAATGAGGTTAAAGCAATACAAAAGCCCATCAGGACGAACACTTAAATCTTCTACTTCTCTGTCTGGGATCTGGGGCCCACGGGGGTGGGTTGTGAGCTTCAAAGTACTTGGGCAGGACCACCCCTGCTCCTTGCCAGTCCCAGCCCCCATGACGCTTCCTGGCGCTGCCTCAACTTCCCACCTGAAACTTTCCTTGGCAGAAAGAAGATCCTAATTCTCGGCACTCTCACTTCCTGAGGTTTTCGCTGTAGCTTCAGCTTCACTTACACTTCACGCATTGATCTCTCCAGGCCTTCCCTTAAAGAGGGGAGCAAGGAAAACATGGAACCCAAAGAACTGCGATAAGAGCAGTGATGATGGGGCGTTTGAGCAGGCAGGGCACAGGGTGCTCTCCTGAGCTAGAGGAATGGTCTGATCTGGTGGTGGCAATGCACACAAGTCACACGTGTTAGAGCGGTCCACAGGCAGTGACGGTGATCTTGCTGGTCTTGCCATTCCTGGACCTGAAGCACTCCGTGGTCTCCACCATGTTCATGCTCTATTTCACCTTCCCGAAGACCACGTGCTTGCCGAATAGCCACTCGGTCCTGGCAGCGCAGATGGAAAACTGGGACCCGTTTGTGTTTGGCCCAGCATTTGCCATGGATGAGATGCCCAGGCCTGTGTGCTTCAGGATGAAGTTCTCACCGTAGAATTTCTCCCCTAGATGGACTTGCCACCAGTGCCGCTGTGGCGTGTGAAGTCGCCTCCCTGGCACATAAGTCCTGGAATGATTCTGTGAAAGCAGGAACCTTTATAAACAAATCCTTTCTCTCCAGTGCTCAGAGCACAAAACGTTTTCTACTGTCTTTGGAAAATTGTCTCCAAATTTGTCTGCAAGCTCAAAAGAGACGTGGCCCAAGGGCTTGCCATCAGCAGCAATATCAAAGAACATAGTGGGGTTGATCATGGTTGGCAACAAAAGACTAAGAGGATGGATAGAGGCGTATGCAAAGCTTATAGAGGTATTTTTTAATCAACTGGCAACCTTATTCTGAACTTACCAAGACTGCCAAGACTTTCTATTGTACTGAAACTACAGAACAAAGTTGGGTGATGGGATCAGAAGTGGTTAATTGGCATGTTGTAATGCTTGCTTTCATAAGATCCAAGAGCCCAAGTGGGGTAGTTTACACAACCTTAGGTCAAAATAGCAGCAAATCTGTATCTCAATGACTGCTTTGTTTCAACTTGAGAAGAAATACCACAGCCTCTTTGCTCTAGATAGCTGGTCCTTAATATTGGCTCATCATGAGGCTGCTTATAGAATCTGACTGAATGTTGTTTTTGAAGGGATTACAAGTCAGACACTTTGATTGGGTCCTGAGCACCTGTTTCTATCAGTTGTCACATTCAAATTGCATTGTGTTTCAATAGATACTTGAGGACTGTTTGTGTAAATAGAGCTATTGCCTAATTTCTTTTTTATTGGAAGAGCTAAGGTCTGAACTTAAGCCCTTGTGCTTGCGGGAGAAGAGTTTATTCCACTGAGCCATCTCCCTGGCCCCCTGTTGCCTAATTTGCAACACTTTCATTACTTAGAACATTTCATCGAAATTTGGCAGAAATATCTAAGGAGCTGACTGATAAGTTTATGGAATATCCTGGTTTTTGTGTTAAAAAAGGAAGACCTTATACCCTCTTCAGTATGCAATTTAATGGTGTATGGTTTTAATAATTATCTTAAATTCAATCACTCGGACAGGAATAAAATATAATCTGCTAAAAATGAATATTACTTTCTCAGCATTTGTTAGTAAGATAGTATTTGATTTAAGCTAGCTTTAGCAATCCCCTTTTCAAAACAACTGAGAAGCGAATTTTTCAAAGTGTGCCTTCCCTTTGTCAAATCTCTGTTAAAGTAGAATTGATTTTCATGTGGTCCTTTTGATATAATCATGCTTTTTAAAATTCATTAACACATGGGAATTTTTCTCACTTGTTAGCTAGAAATCTTAAGAGAATAGGATGATAATGGTATCAGTTTAATATATACAGCACATATAACCTAAATATTCAATGTCATAAAATACCTTTTTATACTTTTTTTGAGTAGTAGTAAACATTACAGTAAAAAAAAGAAGTGATCAATGTACAAATGAGTGTTTAAATAAAAATAATATTATTACAGTAAGGATACCTTGCCATGATTACCCTCAAAGTATTCTCCCTCACTTCAAACACAATTATTGCAGCATTCTTGTTATTTTCTGAAGCAGCTACAGAAGTCTCCCTTCATGCTTTTATGAAATGTGATTAAAATATAGTGAATTTTGCTGCCCAGAGTCATCCAATGAAAATTCAGGTTTGTAAAAATATTACAGTGTGCTTGCAACCGCTTTGTTCACTGGACCATGCATTGTACAACTTCCAAAGTTAAAATGAGGGCTGGCCAAATAGCTCAGTGCATTAAAGCACCTGCAAACAGGCACAGGGGCTGGGGTTCGATGCCTGGGTCTGCTGTGCTGGTCCCACCCCTTGGGCACACTGACATGGCAATTGAGATTGGGTGTGGTGGTGCATGCCTGTAATCCCAGCTTTTGGGAGGCTGTAAACAGGCAGATCACTATGAGTCTGTTCTAGTAGTGAGACCCTCAACACCTGTAAACCCTTCCCTAAAATTAAAAAAAAAAAATAGATAGATAAAGAAACAAAGTTAAAATGACCACAAAAGGTAAATACTTTGAATTGATTCAGAACACAGGGCATCTAGGACAGAGAAACTAAAGATACTTATGAAACATGACTTAAAAATTGCTTTAGAAGGTGACAAGAAGGTATTTTTCATTGTAATTTTTTTTTTTAATTTCACATTAAGTTTTTATTTGGGACATTGTAGTATTATCACCTAAGTATATACTAGGAAAGACAGAACTTGAAATGTAAGCATGGGCTTGTTTAAGTAAAGTCAAGGAAAACAATAAAGATATTTATTGGGGAAAAGTCATCTCTTGAGGAGACCCATTGTAATCGATGTTATCAGATTTCAGATTTCATTCTCTCTTGTCACATTTAGCAAGTTTGCCTCAGTTATTCTTTCTTATATCTCCTCTTCTCTGTTAGCTCCTTATCTTAAATATTAATCATTTTGATTCATAAAATGACTTCATTTGAAATTTTACTCCTATTTCTAGTACACTATACCTCTCTTTTCTTCTAGCGGGGACTGTATGTAAGTACTTCACTCTCATCCCACAAGAGATATCCATGCCTTCTGGTTTTATGAATAATATTCTATTTATTGTTGTTGTTCTTGCTAAAATCTCTAGAGTTAATACTTTGGATGTATTTCTTTGATCCCTTCTGTACTGCCTGATATTAAAGTAGTATTTTTTGCTTTCTTTGACCTTCTCAATATGGCTTGTTGCTGAGTGATTTCACTAATTTCTTGGGCTGAATTTCCAATTAATGTGTTGATGGATTCAAAATCATTTAGACCAAAAAAAAAAAAAAAAAAAAAAAAAAAAGAAAAAAGAAAGCTGAACTACTTTACAGAGACATTATAGATAGGATTCTGAAAGAATATTCAGTATGTTTGATTACAAATTCAGAAAATGAAAACAACAATGGAATCACTAAAATTAAAATCTAAATGACCACAAAAGGTAAATACCTTTTGAATTTACCTTTTGTAGTATACCAGAGAGTGAAGACATTTTCTGTCCTCTGGACAGAGCCAGAGGCTCTTACCCTATATTTTTCAGGTGACTTATACCAGATGATATCATTTCATGGAAGGAATTTGGTTTTTCTGTATGAGCACATATTATAGAGCTTATGGGACAGGAGGAGGGAGTAGCATTAACAAATATTAGGATTTCTGAGTAATTCAGAAAATGTTATTACCACATTTCAAAATGTCAAGACGAGTGGGCAGGCAAGACATGGAATCAAAAAGTTCATAATTCAGTGGGAATTTTGGACTGGGATGCTGATCACAAAAATCGGAGGAGATAAAGTCACAGGAGGACTCGAGGTAGCTGCAGAATGTCAGCTGTGCCATGCAGCTGTGGATTTAGAGACTGCAAGGTCTAGGTCATCCAGACCACATAGAGTATAATGCTCCAAATTCGTATTCAAACAGAAAGAAAAAAGAGAACTTAGAGTAAATAAATTGCTCAAAGTCAGGATTTACTTAGAGACTTAGCATTAAAATTCTGATTGTCTTCTTATAGGCCATCAAAGCAGGGAGTCTTTGGAAAATAAGGGATTAGACAACGTTAAGAGATTTTAGATTTGAAAGCCACTTCAATGATGTTTTGCTCCAACTAAGTAAATATAATTTATTAAACAAAACACCATAATTCATGGGGAAAACGCTAAGTTTTCAGAAGTGGCTGATGAATGTTTCACGACTCCTTCTACTCTTTTCTGGAGCCTATGAGCACTGTTGGTTTCAAGGACCATTTAGTCTTTTCAAAGTTCTCCAAATATGGAGTTCAGTTGCTTGGGAAGGCATTCATGAACACAAAAGAACAGCCTGATTATTTTCAAAACTTTGGAAATCTTGGGTAAGTGTAGTAATATAGGCTTCCTTTAGTAATATAGTTCAGTTGCTTGGGAAGGCATTCATGAACACAAAAGAACAGCCTGATTATTTTCAAAACTTTGGAAATCTTGGGTAAGTGTAGTAATATATAGACTATAATGTTTAGTTGTGAAGCCCTCACTATTTTAAAAGGCCAGTTTGCTATTCTTTTAGATAACCTGTAGTTACTTCCATTTTAGGAGTCAGATAGTTTTTTCAGTAGGATTATATTTTTTTTAGGACAGGGTTTTATAGGGTCTACAGGGTCTCACTACATAAGATTATTCTTTATAGAGTTTTCTTTGAGCACAGGCAAACCCTGCTGTGGCCTTAAGTGACCCTAGCAATGCCAAGGCTGACACCACCCACCCACTGGCCCCAGGGCCAGTCGCAGCCCCAAGCTACACTAGATATAAAATCAACCATGTTGAAGGGACCTGCAGTTGGTATTGATCTTGGCACCACCTACTCCTGTGTGGGTGTCTCCCAGCATGGAAAAGTGGAGATAATTACCAATGATCAGGGAAATCAAACCACTCCAAGCTATGTTGCTTTCACTGACAACAAGCGACTGACTGGAGATGCTGAAAAAAATCAAATGGCTATGAACCCCACCAACACAATTTTTGACACCAAGCAACTGATTGGACGTAGATTTGATGATGCTGTTGTCCAGTCTGATATGGAGCAATGGCCCTTCATGTTGGTGAATAATGAAGGCAGGCCCAAGGTTCAAGTAGAATGCAAAGGAGAGGCAAAGAGGTTCTACCCAGAGGAAGTGTCTTCTATGGCGCTGACAAAGATGAAGGAAGTTGCAGAAGCTTATCTAGGAAAGACTGTTACCAATGCTGTGGTCCCTTTGCCAGCTTACTTTAATGACTCTCACTGTCAGGCAACTGAAGATGCTGGAATTATTGCTGGTCTTAACGTACTTAGAATCATCAATGAACCAACTGCTGCTGTTATTGCTTATGGCTTAGACAAAAAGGTTGGAGATGAAAGAAGTGTGCTGATTTTTGACTTAGAAGGTGGCACTTCTGATGTGTCAATTATCACTATTGAAGATGGAATCTTTGAAGTGAAATCTAGAGCTGGAGACACCCACTTAGGTGGAGAAGATTTTGACAATCGAATGGTCAGTCATTTCATTGCTGAATTCAAATGCAAGCATAAGAAGGACATCAGTGAGAACAAAAGAGCTGTCTGCCATCTTTGTACTGCGTGTGAGCAAGGTAAGAGAACCCTCTTTTCCAGCACCCAAGCCAATATTGAGATTGATTCCCTCTATGAAGGAATCAACTTCTACACCTCTGTTAGATGAGCTTGGTTTGCAGAGCTGAATGCTGCCCTGTTCCGTGGTACTCTGGACCCTGTGAAGAAGGCTCTTTGAGATGCTAAACTGGACAAGTCTCAGATCCATGGCATTGTCCTGGTGGGTGGTTCTACCCATATCCCCAAGATCCAGAAGCTTCCACAGGACTTCTTCAGTGGAAAAGAATTGAATAAGAGCATCAATCCTGATGAGGCTGTTGCTTATGGTGCAGCTGTTCAGGCAGCCATTTTATCTGGAGAAAAAGTATGAAAATGTCCAATATTTGCTGCTGTTGGATGTCACTCCTCTTTCTCTTAGTACTGAAACTGCTGGTGGTATCATGAAAATCCTCATGAAGTGTAATACCACCATTTGTACCAAGCAGACCCAGATCTTCACGACCTATTCTGGTAACCAGTCTGGCATGCTCCTCCAGGTATATGAAGGTGAGTGAGCCATGACCAAGGATAACAACCTGCTTGGCAAGTTTGAACTCACAGGCATACCTCCTGCACCCTGTGGTACACCTCAGAATGAAGTAACTTTTGATTTTTATGCCAATAGCATCCTCAATGTTTCTGCAGTGGATGAGAGTACAGGAAAAGAGAACAAGATTACCATCACTAATGATAAGGGCCATTTGAGCAAGGAGGACATAGAGTGTATGGTCCAGGAAGCAGAGAGTTACAAAGCTGAAAGTAAGAAGCAAAGGGACAAAGTGTCCTCCAAGAACTCATTGGAGTCTTATGGTTTTAAAATGAAAGCAACTGTTGAAGATGAGAAGCTTCAAGGCAAGATTAATGATGAAGATAAACAGAAGATTCTTGACAAGTAATGAGATCATCAGCTGGCTGGATAAGAATCAGACTGCAGAGAAAGAAGAATCTGAACATCAGCAGAAGGAGATGGAGAAAGCCTGCAATCCCATCACCACCAAGCTGTACCAGAGAGCAGGTGGCAGGCCTGGAGGAGTACCTCCCTGTTGGAGAAGCTCCTCCACCTGTGGTGGCACTTCCTCAGAGCCCACCACCGAAGAGGCTGATTAAGCCACTTTAAATATAAATGTAGCATTCTTCCACAGCCAACAAAATCGAAGAACCTAAATGTGTAGGAATTCTGTGGCAGTTAATGTTGAGCGGCTATAGTAAAGTACTGGGCATTCTCAACACTTGAATAATGGAGCATGTCCACAGGGAAAAAGCATTGCACTTTAAGCAAGGTACTATAAGTGAAAATGCAATGTCTTCAATAAAAATATTTAAATTGAAAAAAAAGAGTTTTCTTTTTCATTTAGTTTATTAGAAATGTAGAAACAGTTACAAGTATTATAAATGACTAAAATTAATAAAATATGCAACATAAATGAAAAGTATATATTTTAAATGAATTTTTATAATGAAAGAAATTGATCTGTGAATTATAAAAGCATCTTTCTCACACAGCCCAAGTACATGTTTTATCCATTCAATATAGGAAGTTATTCTGCAGGTGCTATGTAAAAATTTGAGCTTCAAGGAAATAGTCTCTGTGAACTGGGTTTTGGAAACTCTTGTATTTTCATTTCATTGGGTGATACTAACAGAAATTCATATATTTAGTATATTGGGGTTCCAAAAAGGAAAACATTGGAAGCATCGTAACCCTAGCTTTCAAGATATGCCACAAAGCTACAGTGATAAAACATTTTGGTACTGACTAGATATGAAGATAGTGAAAGAAAACAAAGTTTGAAGAAACAATTTCAGGCGCATTTGGCCACCTGAGTTTTGAAAGAGGGCCCTAAAACACACCCTAGTGAAAAGTTAGCCTCTTCAACCAATGGTGCTAGAAAAGCTGGCTATACATATACAGAAGATTGAAAATAGATTTATACCCATCTCCATATTCTAAAATTAAATAAAAATTGATCATAAAAATTGATCAAAGACTTAGACATTAAAACAAACACAGAATCTCATTTAGGATAACATAGGTAATCTTGAAGACACTGACAAGGACTTTCTGAACAGAACTCTAAATGCACTAGAAGTAATGGCAAGCAGTCAACAAATGAGATTGCTAAAGACAAACCCTTAGAGTGATGAGACAGCCTACTGAGTGGGGAGCATTTTTTATTGGCTACTGTTTAGACAGACAACTAATGCCTAGGACATATGAAGGAATAAAATAAACTCTCCAAATAAAAGACTAAAAAAATGAGCAATTGAAATGAGTAGACTTTTAAAAAGAAGAAGTCAATGAGTACAGTCAACTGAGTTTTGATAGAGGGGCCTAAAACAGACCTTAGAGAAAAAATGGATACATAAAATATTGTTCTGCGCTTTAGGCTATTACACAAATGCAAATCAAAGCAACATTGATGTTTCATCTTACTCCCAAAAGAATAATTATCATGAACAATTTAATAAAAGAACTCCTCTACATTGTTGGCAGGAATGTAAACTAGTACCACCACTATGGAAATGGGTATAGAAATTCGTTAAAAAGTAGAAATTCCACTTGACCTATCTGTATCTCTTCTGAGTATCTTCCCAAAAAGAGTTAAAACCATAATATTACAAAGATCTATGCCTATTCATGTTTATAACAGCACAATTATTAACAGCTAAATCTTGGAACTGACCCATTAATTCATCATCAGATTGATGGATAAAGAGAATATGCATGTGGACACAATGAACTTCTATTTAGCCACTAAAAACAATAAATTTGGACCATTAGTAGAAAAAAATACATGCACCTTAATGCCATAATGTTAAGTCAAATGAATATGAGAGCAAAGGTTAAATATCACATGGTTTCTCTTATATGAGAACACCAAAATGGAAATAATTTGAAGAATGAAGTGCAAGTTAGATGGCTGGGAAACAAGAGGTGGGCATTGTGGGAATGGGAGATATGGGACAGTGCAGGGGGCAGGGAGGGCTGGGAAAGGAAGCTGAGGTAATTAGCATGCAATGTGTATATGTGTACCAGATCTCCAGGATGCACGTGTTGTTTGTCACAGATATATGGTAACAACAGTAATAAATTTAAAACAAACTCTACGGTTGAGAACTAGTGAGTTAAAACATAACTTTAAACAAATCCATGAGGTAATGCAGCCCCTGGGTTCCATAAGGCTGTTTCTTATAGAGTCCACAAAAGGAATCAAGGGCATAAATGACAGCATAACTTTGAAAAGAAAAAGAAAACCTCAGTGAAACTGGAAACATTTCTGGGAATATAAAGTGCCTCATAGGCATTTATATGCCACTATGAATTAATTTAGCCAGATGGCTTTCCTTCTAGGCTCAGCTGGACAATAGAAATTTGGAGAAAGGAATCAAATAGTTGGAAAATGATCAACACTTGAGTTGTTGTGGACCAGGCCTGGGTGGGTCAGGTGGTAGGACAGGTTAGGATACTGGAGATGTTCTTGATCTACTTCAAGAAAAGAAGTTTTGTCTTTATCTTCTTTGTGTAAGAGCGCACGCACAGGCATGTGCGCACATGCACATGCATGCAAGTGCACACACACACACACACACACACACACACACACACACAGCAGTAGTCTCTTTTACCCAGAGTTTCATTTTCTGTGGTTTAAATTACCTGCTGCCCACCACTGTTGGAAATGTTACATAGAAAATTTAAAAGAAAAACAATTCATACATTTTAACTTGTGCATTATCCTCAGGAGCATGGTGAAATCCTGTGATGTCCTACTAGGACGTAAACCATCATTTTGCCCAGTGTATTCTTTCTGGATACACTGCTCTCCTCTTTCCTTGCTGTGTACACTATCTGCCCATTAGTTTCCTAATAGGCACCTCAGTTCTTATGCATACTGTCAAAGTATTGCTGTGCTTGTGTGCATGGAGCACTTATTCTACTTAATGGCTCTGAAGCATACAAGCAGTTTTGCTACCAATTCAGATAGGCTAAAGAGAAGCAATTAAATGCTTGTTTGAAGAAAATATATGAGAGCG
This sequence comes from Ctenomys sociabilis, assembly GCA_004027165.1. NCBI lineage: Eukaryota > Metazoa > Chordata > Mammalia > Rodentia > Ctenomyidae > Ctenomys > Ctenomys sociabilis. The sequence goes on along the minus strand of PVKA01002704.1, from coordinate 21,632 downwards.
TATTGCAGATATATAGACACAGTGCTTTCCAAGGTTTTAGTCATCCACTAGGGATCCTGGAACTGATTATCCTGTAGAGATAAAGGTGAGCTATTTATTTAAGGTTCTTTGGCTACCAGGAAAGATAAGGGTATGGTAGAAATACAGTAAAGCTTAGCTACATGTGCCTTAAAGAGCTCTATGAGCTAGTACAGAGGACCTTAGAATTTCAAATTGTAGACAAAATTAGTCAACCATTGTAGTATGCTTAGACTATAAATTTTAGAGTGGATAACATAAATCAAAAAGGGTTTCTGGATAGTATTTTCTGTAATAAAATTGTTTTTTGGAGTTTCACCACCAGGAAGACTTTTTCTCTCTGGGAGAATTGGACAATATCCAATACCCACCTCATAAACATTTTGTAATTATTTTGCACTGATTCCCACACATTGAAATTTGAGGCCTTCTTTACAAGGACGAATCTAGCCTGTCTGCTGGCCTTGTTGTTTCAGTTAGTTTAACCATCTTCTCTCCGCCAGCACTCTAGAAAAAGGACAGGGACACGTTCTCATCTTTGCATATGCCCTAGGAATACTAGAGATTCTTTCAATTAGCCGCCTGGGAAGTGAAACACTAATGTTTACTTTTAAATATTCATAGTAGTCATTCTAATTTTCTAGCAGTCTTCTCACTCATCTAGGGTCTACTTGTTCAAAGCAAATAGCTTCACTTCAATGTACCTCCTTGACAAATCGGTGTTTTTCACACAGCTAGGATGTAGAGATCAATTGCTGGACCATGTTTGCTGCCCTTGCTGCTGTAAATTTGTGTCTAACACCTTTTCTTGTGAACATAGGGAGGACTTATGGGCATCTATTTTTTTTACTTTTGGGATTTCAACTGAAATTTGGAGACAACAGGCGAAGCCTCCATTAACCCACTCCTACATTGTTTTTAGTGTTCATAATCTTTTTGCACACTCCTGCCCCTAATTCACCTTGGGTGGATCTACTCACATTCTTCACATGACTCTCTTTAATTTAAAAGCTTAGTATGATAAATAATTTTATATTATCATATAGCATGAGCAGGTTTCATCTTGTAAAATTCTTTTTTATCTACATTATCTTTTACAACCACAAGGTACATATTTTCTGCTGCAACTATAATACTAAATTATCACTCCTGGTTATCAAAATGTATATGGAAAATTCAATAATATCTCCCAGGAAGTAATTACAAGCAAGTACTAAAGACTTTATCACTTTATTCTGGTTTGTTTTTCCATGTGGCACTAAACCAATTGAAAGCATTTTGTAAAGAAGCACTGGGTGCAAAAGGTGTGGGTCTTAGTTTTGGCATTAGTGTTGTATGGCTCTCTGAACTTGGCAAACGTGTTAAGTTCTGTTCCACTCAGAGTTCCTGTAATTAAGGACTCTCACTAAGCAATCGTTATAGGCACAAAAGGTTAACCATGCACATAGTGCTTAGATGAACTATTTCAATGAAACACTGGAATCTTTCTAAATAAAGCCAGAGCCACTGAAGCTACTTACTAGAAAATAACCTCTGACTGATAATATGTCTGGACAAGCCATTATCCAGGATGGGCTGTTTTGATTTCAGAAGCATTAATCTAAGCAGTTAGTTCTTCACAGTTTACAGAGACTGAAGTGGATACATACCAGCAAAATAAGGACACGTAGAGAGAATTTTACTTGTTATCGTATCAGAGAAGCGTGTATATATTCATAAATGAATTAATACAAAAACTGGAGAAAATGCTCACAAGGAATAAATTAATCTTTATAAATAAATATGTAGATTTATTGATTTCAGGATAAAGCTCCATGGAATGACATAGTAGGGACTCTGCTTATTTCTCCAGGTTTGTTTCTTGCTTTTCTATGACTTAAATTCTTTCTTTTTACCATAACAAGTAAGTTATTCTTATTCAGAAGCACCAGCATATTTTAAGCCTTCTTATATTTTCAAAGTTTTTTCATGTCTGTTGTTTTAGGTATCATCCTCTGAGCTATAAATTATATCTCTTCTTAGCAGTGGTCCTGAAACTTGATGGAGCTTACTAAGGTGGTCCATGTCATGGTCATTGAGGTCACTCACAAGGATCCCAGCAGCTGTTAACTGGAACAGAAACTGTGGAAGGCTTGATTACCCACACATTTGTTTCCTGGATTTGATTCAGGCAACTGAGATCCTGAACAGCTGGAGCTCCTCAGACATCTCTTTCTGTATGGTCTCTTGCCAAGGTTTCTCAGGCTGGTGGTTTCAACAGAGTCAGACTTCTTTCATTGTGGTTCAGGACTTCAAAATGCAGGTCACCATAGAAGGAGAGAGTCAAGTGGAAGCACATTGCCTTTTATGGCTTGCCTTGAAAGCAGGTAATGTTACTTCTGTGTTCTATTTATTGAAAGGGAGTTACTAAGAACAATATATGTTTAAAATCATGGGAATTAGATTTATCTATTGGTCATAGGGTGTCAAATAATGTGTGGATGGTTGACAACCACATGTGTATATTGCAGATACCAGTTATCTTTTCTTCGGGTTATTTAGACTTATCTATTGTTAAGTAAATGTTTACAGTGTGTGTTTACATTCCGTGTGTGGAGTTGGAACATAATATAGCTTAACTCCTTTTTTCATCATTTTCTCTAGCTTTCTCCTTCCCCTTCCCCTCCATTTCTTGGTCTTCTCATTTGAGGAAGATCTGTCACCCCACTGCCTGTTACTTAAATTTTATTTTGCTCTTATTTATGGTCTAAGTTTCTTATGTAGGAGAAACTATGTGATATTTAAACTTGTTTATCTAGTTTATAGCACTGAATAGTACAGTCTCAAGGTCTATCAATTTAGTGATGAATGACTTGAGTTTTTATTTCTTTGTGTCAGAATAGTACTCCACTGTGCGTAAGTACCATATTTTCTTTATCTACCCATTCCCACAGAGGGAATTTTGTCTTCCTACAGCACCACCTGCATTTATTACATTCGATTTATTGATGATAGTACAGTTTAGTAGCTATCCCTGTTACACATACTGTGGATCCAGTCATGTTCTAACTGTTCCCTTTCATTTTGTTTGACAGTTTGATGTTTTGGACATCTACTCTTTCAATATAGACCCTGATTTTATTATGTTATGCGTGATAATACTTCTAATCATTTCTTTGAAGTTATTTGCTTAAGGTAATCTGACCTATTAGAATGTAAATTTTGAAAAGGTGTGAACTGGTTCTACTTTTTTGTTATTAGCCTAGTTTCAGAATAAAAGATATGATAACTGAATTACTTAAGAATTAAATAGAATTTTGAATAATATACATGAAAGCATATAAGAAGCTATATATATCAGAAAATGTATTTTATTTAAAAAATTTTACTTTTTGCAATGATACTAAAGCTTTTATTCCAATGCTAAAATATTTGATTTTAAGCACTATGAGAAATGATAGCATTTTGCTTACAAATTTGGGTATTCTGAAGAACAAGCAGCTAGAAATTCAAATTTGTTTTTCTTTCTAGAATTATGGTAACTAGAAAATAAAGTATCACATGTTTAAAATAAATTTTATGTTTTCTGTTTTGAGACTATCAGAGAATAATGAAGAATACACTCTTATTTTTCTTAAGATTTTGATCTACTTTAATTGTATCATTATTCCTACTCAGATTATGAGAACCATGAAAGATCCATAAAAGTCCAGTACAACAATGGAAGAAGAAACTTTTCCAAGAAGAATTTGAGAAGTAATGGGTTGGCACAATGTCATGGGTAATTTTCTGGTATTGGATAGATAGGGGCCACTGAAATTGACATCATTACTCTTTGGCTGTTCACTCTATCTATAGTAACTTCACTCTATCTATATAAAAACTTCAATATAAAAGATGTTGCAACTACCACCTAAAGTAACAGAAGCAAGGTAATTTATACTTAATTTTAAAATTAAGTATAATTTTCCACGCTTTGCTGTATTGGTACTCGTACTTCAGATGTTGAGAAGTTGAATAATTAACTGGTATTTTTTGGCAGCTCAAGATGTCTGCCACCCACATTTGCAAATGCATGGGGAATTGGTAGTTATTCTTTAATAGAAGAATAGCAGGGGCCAAAAATGGTTGAGTCATGGGTACGTTTTTCATAGAATACCATCCTGTAATCATCACTCATTGTACACCTGAGCAAGACAGCTGTTGAGGAAGGATGCAGGAGAGAGGGACATTGCCATCCGTAGTCAGAATAAGCAGGGGCTTGGGAATACAATGTGCTGAAATTGGTACTTGGAGACACATCCTGTCACATTGCAACCACCCTACAACCAGGATGAGTATAGAGGATAAAACTATTGTGTAGGGGAAAATGTGTGGTTGTGTGATGGCACATGCTTCAAATTCTGTGCAGATAAAAGCTAAGGTAAGTGTGAGATTCCAGAATTCTATTGTGCTTTAGACAACATTTTGGACATTTAATATCACAATTGCTTAATATTTCTGCTGGCACTCACTGCAGTATTGTGTCTAAACGTTAAGACCTGAGGGATGCTGCTCTGCCCTTGTACATAAAATTTTAACATTGGCTTAGGGGAAAAGGGCTCCTTTATTTTCTTGTGCCTTTATGTATTGTCTGAAGAATATTGGTAAATGTTCCTGGTGGACTGAAGGCCCTGCTTAGGCAGCCTCGGGGACTGCGGTCCGATCCCTGGTGTGCCATGCTGGCCCCGTCCCTGGGGCGCACTGAGAAGGCAATTGAGACTGGGCATGGTGGCGTGCGTTTGTAATCCTGGTATTGGATAGATAGGGGCCACTGAAATTGACATCATTATTCTTTGGCTGTTCACTCTATCTATAGTGAACTTCACTCTATCTATATAAAAACTTCAATATAAAAGATGTTGCAACTACCACCTAAAGTAACAGAAGCAAGGTAATTTATACTTAATTTTTCAGCACTTAGGAGGCTGAAAATAGGAGGATCACTACAAGTCTGATATGCATAGTGAGATCCTGTAGACCCTGAACTAAATACATAAAGAAAAAAAACATAATATTAGTAAATGTGATTAACACAGTCTTTTTACTTCCTCCTCCTCCTCCTCCTTTTGTTCCTCTTCTCCTTTCTCCTTCTCCTTTTCCTTCTATATCCAGTTCTGAAGAAACGGTAACTCTGAGCACTTAAATTCAGTTTCATACATATTATGTATTTAGGATAATCATTTGTTTCATTACTTTAATGTATTTATACACTATCTAGCCAAAACTGCAAATTCCACAACCCAGATACCTGTGGTGCGTGATGTCAACACACACGGATTTTGTTAGATTTGCCCTTTCACAATCTCTATCAGACATGCTCCTCTCCTTAGGCTTTCTTCCTGTATCTGCCTCTGTAAAGCAGAGAGCTCACATGTGTCAGATAACTCTATGACCCTGAGCTCTGCCAGGGTCTGACTCCTGGATACTTCCTTTTGTGAGGGTCTCAGGTTGTCACTATTTGCATTTACTCTACTGAAATGCTTGCCTCAATAAAAACTTTGTGAGTGGTACAGTCCAGTGGCAGAATACTTGATTAATGTGTACAAGACTCAGATTTGATCCTAAGTACCACCAAAACAAGAGAGACACAGAAAACTACTGTCTATTTCTTTGCATGGATACTTGTAGGAAATGAGCAAAATAAATGTCTAGATGTTGTTATGTAGGTCTTGCTTTATCTTGGTCTTAACCATCCAGCAGAAAAGTATAAAAACAAGCAATAAAAAGTAAAGCCATTTTAATATGCTGAGCTATAAAAGGCTCAAGTCAACAACTTCTGACATTGCCAGTCCTACAGATGACCCACTACCATTATGGACTATTGGACTATATTGGAATGTTTTGCTGAATTCATGCACGTACAATATTCTAATGACAATAGAATACCCTTCTCTGACAAAACTAAACAAAAAGAGAGGATACAAAAGAATGACCTTTTTGTATCTATATAGTCAAAATAGGTAGGATAGATATACAGCTACATTCTCTTATTCAATGAATAGAAAGATTTGTTCTAATAGTGTTTGTGGACAGGATATCATGTCTGCATCTTGTACAATGAATAATCACTAAGACAACAATATGCAATGTATTTATTATTGCAACTGTCCTACTAATCAGTTTTGAAACTGTCTCATTTATTATTTGTTTCTCAATAAAATTATTTTAAAAAAGAAAATACTACACCAACTTTGGAATGGCTTGCAAAAACCATATGAACAATAGTTAAGTAAAAGGTCATCTGAGGGGCCGGGGAGATGGCTCAGTGGAATAAGTGCTTCCTTGGCAAGCATAAGGGCCTGAGTTCAATCCCCGGTATAGCACCCTGAACGTGCCCAATCTCGTCTGGTCTCGGAAGCTAAGCAGGATTGGGCCTGGTTAGTACTTGGATGGGAGACCAACAAAAAATAAAAAAAAAATAAAGTTCTTCCTTTAAAAAAAAAAAGGTCATCTGAGAAATACTTAATGTGCCTTTTTCAAAAATTCAAATATTTCATGACTATATATATCTATATATATATCTATATATATATTTGTACAGAAAATTGTAACACCCACACTGATGGAATTAAAAGGTGAGCCTCTGGTAAGTGCCTAGGTCTTAAGTATAGAGTCCTCAGAAATGGACTTATAATAGTGACAGCAAGAGCTAGCTAAGCCATTCTACAATGTGAGACTACAGCTAGAAGTCACCATCTGTGAAACAGAAAGGTAATCACTAGACACCACCATACTCTGTCTTGACTATGGGCTTTCCAGCTTCAGAGCTAGGAGAAGTAGGTACCTGTCATTTATAAGTCACTAAGTCTTCTGTGTGTTGCAACAGCAACCAACTGATTTAAAACAATCAACACCCAGAACATAAACACATTGGAGGAGTGTGTTGTATGTGCTATACTTCAGTGATGAACTCTTTCCTGAGATGCTGGTATGTCACTACTGTGGTCATGTGAGCCACCACACCTTGGTGCTGCTGGTCCACATGAGCAGGACACAGTAAAAATGTAGTCTGCAAAAAAATGAGTAGAAGTAGAGGTCATCCTTTCAATCAAGACAGAAATATAGCCAGACTATGTAAAGATAAAAAAAAATAACAAAATGAGTATTAAGGAAGAAGGAGAGCATCACAGTTGTGAGAAAAATGGAAAAGCAAGAGTCCGAAGGATGGATACAACTGAAGCATGGTGTACACATATTTAGAAAATCATGGTGAAGCTCATTAATTGGTGCACTCAATATGACTGAATTATAATAAAATGTCAACATACAGATCTACTTATGTTGTTTAAAAGTAATGTAATTACAGCATTATGATTAATGTCTATTATTAAAGTTACTCACCATGTTAAAAAAATAAAACAAATAAATAAACCAATAGAAAAAATGTCTAGACCTTTATTATTTATATCAATCCTACTATTACGGAAATATGACAAAAAGTTAAACTAACATTTTTATTATTTACTCATAGTAAAAGAATGGTTAAAACCAGATCTATTTGATATTATTATTTCTAAATTATTTTGTTTTATTTATTAACTTTTTTTGCAGTAGCAGGAATCAAACTCAGGACCCTGTGATTGCCAGCCAGATATTATTCTACTGAGCTATTTTCCTGGCCCTCTAAGTAATTTTAGAGGGTTTTATATAGTATTTTGGGGGGGTGGGTGGGAGAAATTTTCTTTCTCTCTATTTATTCTAGCTTCCAGACAAAATACTGAATTAGTATGGTGAGTGTTCACTTATTTTCTTAATAGAGAAGAAAAAATATGAAAGAAGGAAAAGCATTCCTTTCTAAAGAAGAGTTATAGTTTGAAATGTGAGAGTAAGCATGGTCTGTGCCAATGATGGCAGACATTTTTGAGATTTAATGACACAAATAATGTGGAGTGGCACATGTGCCATAGGCTAGCGCCACTGGCTGTCATTTACTTCTCCTTTTAGGACATTATGAATGATCTCACACACTGTATAAAGCATACTTCAAAAAAAACGTAGAATGACCTTGGTTTGTGAATATAATTTGTTTTGCTTATAATCCAAAGCACTTGCATTTCGAAACAGTGAGCAAGACAGAGAAGGACCAGTTGTGATCATGTGGTGCTCAGCATGATGAACTACTTGTACAATGAGGCATTGCCAGTTACCAAGTTAAAATTTCTTAGAAATGTTTGCTCATTTTGCAGAACATTTGTGGACTACAATACTTGAAATTCAAAATCTGATTGTAATAAACATTCTATATCAACCTCAGGCTTCATGCTGAATAACTTCTGCCTCCTCTATTCAATGCATTTAATTTTAGTTGGAAAGAGCACTAACAAAATAATGAAAGGCTGCAGCTACTTCAACGGATACATGCATATATAAAGTGTAATTTAAGTAAACAGGTGTGGTAAATTCTATGTATTGGGCATGGAAGGAGAAGAACAGGGAGTCTTCATAATTGAAATTAGCACTGATGTCATGGAGAGTGCCAGGTGGCCCATGGATGGGACAGGACTCAAGGCAAAGGAAGCTGCAATAACAAACTTCACAAGCATGAAAACTCTTTGTCATATTTTAAAATTGTGAATGAATTTGTGTGATGTAGAGGAGAATATTTACAACCTTAAACTTTGTCTACAATATCAATTCTGAAGTTTGAGTGGGTCAAACCTGGAGGAAGACTGACTTAATAAAGATTGGGCAGTCTAGAAAGTGTCTCAGTTACTCTTCTCATTGCTAGGACAAATACCCAACATCCATAATGAAGGAAGGAAAGGTTTATTAAGTTCACAGTGGAGGTTTCAAGTCATACTAAGCTGGCTCCAAGGCAGAGTGGCACATGGAAGAGGGAAGCAGTTATGGGGGTGGAAGGCAGCAAAACAACAAGAGCAAATGGAAGGAGCAGGGGCAACAAGGGCAACAGAGAGCACGTCTGTCTCTCTTATGTTGCATTCAGGCTATCTGCCCCTTCTGGGTGGAGCAATCCCACCCACAGTGCCAGCAGTACTCACACCAGTAATCCCAGGAGTACTCAAACCCATAATCCTAGCCTTGAATCATGAATCAATCACAAACTCTAGAAGTCCACTCCATGACTGCATGAGGCTTTAGGGGACAACAAGACACAAGCCATAACTGAAAGAAAATGTTGAAGTCTGGGTTAGCGAACATGGAGACGTCACATGAATTCAAGGAGTTTTAAAGCAGTACAATTTTTAGGACTGGAGAATGACAGTTAGTGGTGGAGAGCTTGCCTAGCATATGCAGTCCTGGGTTCCAGCTCCAGTAGTGCCAAAAAGTACAATTTACAGGGACTGGTGATTAATTAGTTGCATTGGATAATGGAAAGAGGCAGTGGGAATCAACAACACATCTCCATTTTGTTAAAATTAGGCTGATAATTTCACTAAGTAAAATAAAAACATTATTAAAATTGCTGCATGGCATACATTTATAAGTACTGGGAAGTATAACTGGGTCCAAACTCTCTTCTGGTCCCAATTCTCCAACAAGGACAGTCTTGGGGGTAAGGAGTACACAGGAATGTGATACACGCATGGGAAGCACGTGCCTTGGCATCACGGGTGACTTTCTCAGCATGTACTCATTTGGCTCACTGTATGTTTCACTGTCTTCACTATTGTGCCTATTGCAATTTGAATAACACTTAAACATTAACTTTAAAACAATGTTAACATAGGGGAAAAAATTATCTCTGTGGATAGCCTCCAAATGATATAGGGGAAATTTGAAACTCATGACCTGAAAAGTATCTGGGACAAGTTTGTGTTCTCTAAAACTGAAGAAGGAATTTCAGGATCAAATGGAGATTATAGAAGAATGTATTTATTAGGGGACAAAAAGCTTCTTTCCAAAAGAGGGACAGGAGGTGGCCTGGAGTGGTGGTGGTCCCCCAGAATCTGTCTTTTCCAGGGGCTTTTATAGAGAAAAGTCATGTGGTGAGGCAGGTCTAAGGTGATGGAAGACATGGGAACTCTCTTAGGTGGGCATGAGGTGGGACAAAGCTATGGCCAACCAATGAGATTACAAACACCATTGCTCAGGTAAAATTGATTAAATCCGGTAGCAAACGAGGAATTGAGCCACGTAGCAGGTGGGTATGAATGCTAGACAGGATCTCTTCCTGTTGGGGGTTGGGTTAGTGACTCATGTGAGCTCTTTCAAGGTGTTTGATACCTATTTAGAATATCAATCCCTGATACCTATCCCTAGGGAAGTATGGAGCTGTATTTGTTTCCTCTTTTGTCTTGAAGTATGGCCCACAATTGCTATGTCACCTTGTCTTCCATACCATCCTTGAGGGCCTGGCCCTGTCTGGCTGCCTATCATATTTCTGTCTAATTCAGTTGCCTACAACAATATGGCCTGCAATTTTAGATTGTAAAAATATTTAGACCTTATACTATTTTCATGGGGTTCTGTAGTAGAGGATTAGGTCAAGGGCATTGAATTGGTATTTAACAGTGAGTTGCACTTATCAGGCATGAAATTGGAACCCATTCTCAGATGTATATGTGAATATCAGAGTGGTTTGAGTCTCAAATGCAGGTATGGTCCATAGATAAAATATAGTACACAATATATAGTAAAAAATATATGTGTGCACCTTAAAATGTGATTTTATTTACTGTGAGAAAATTGGCATTAAGAGTAGGCAAAAGAGGAACCCACAAAGGAAACAAAAAGGTGACCAAAAATATTTCAGTGGATCAAGTGAGTGCAGGGTTAGGGACATGAAAGAATAGAGAGTTGCTTTAGAAGCAAAACAAAAAAAAGAAAACATTAACTGTGGAATATATATTTCACATTTTAGAATTAAAAATCAATTTACAACCCCTTGATTAGAGTGATGATGGTAAGCACCTGTGGTGGAGGGCAGACTATAGTGAGATGGGAAACAAATGAAGGTAACACAGTGAGGCTGAGGGTGTTCTTTCAAGGTTCTTAAACAGGAAGGGAAGATGGGCTCAGCAATCCTTCCTCAAGTGAACTAGATTAGGAGCTGTTAAGGTAGATGATACTTTAATTTGACCCTGGCATTGGTGGTCAGACAGGCCTAAGACTTGAGAGAGAGGGAAGGAGATCCTGTGGGCTGTCAGGTAGATCTCCAGATTGATAAGAACTGAGTGAAGTGCAAGGGAGGAAGGCTTGAAGGCAAAAAGGAAAAGAAACACAAGGTCCTGTTGGGCTGAGAGGAACTGAGGCTGTTTTACATAAAGGCACACCTCCTTGGGAAGGAAAAGTAGTAAATGACCTTGACTAATGGCCTCAATTCTTTCAAGAAGATAGGAAGAAAGAGTTGATGACAAATCATCAGGAGTTGTTCTTGAACAAAGAGTCAAGGCTGGTTGATACATATTATTGAGAAAATGACTAAAATCTACTGAAGTGGTTTGTGTCTCTGTAATCACTGCAGTAAAAACAACCTGTTACCTTGGTTACTATAAAAGCAAAAGGAAAATTTGTTGCAAATAAAGGAGCACTAGACTGAGAGTCTGAAAAGATGGTTTCTCTTATTTTGCCATATTAGCTGCTATCATAGACAAACCAATTTACCAGGTTCTGCATCACAGAATGAAAGCATTAAGGTAAATGACTTCCATACATCACTGCTAATATAAATTTAAATTTAACTGTGCTTTTTTGGATAAAGGCAAAAGATGTGGAGTAATCTTTAAGCCACACTACCCTGTAACTCATTCTTTGGTGTGGACACTTGGTGGCAGGAGAATTATTAAATTGTAGATTCAAGTTTGGGTTGAATTTTTATTCAAAAAGTATTTATGATATTACTACTTTGAATCGAATAGTTTTCTAGGTGTTGTGAGAATAAAAAGATGTATTAGATGCATTTTGGTCCTCGAGGGCACTTACAAACTCCTAAAAGAGTGGAATATTCATCTTTCAAATGTTGAAACTATAAAAACCAAAGACATTGAAAGCCGATAAACATTCCAGAACTGAGCATAACAACATAGATAGTCTTTGTTCCCAGGCTGTTTGTTAATTGCCAGAGACATTTGCTGTTAATTGGCCAAGACATTTTCCAGTTCAGTTCATGTGATGTGCTGCAAGTTCCCTCTTGTCTACTAAATCTGTTGCCACCATAGCCTGGAGAGATTCTAAAAGTACTGTAGAAGACTACAGAAATGTTACCTCCCTGTAGAGGGAATTGGTTTGGGCATGAACCCATGAGCAGTTTAATGTCAGTCAGCTTATGCCATGTATTATCCTTGAGCTAACTAAACTCTGCCAGTGGAACTGAGGTGGCTGTTTGGAGTCTGGGAATTGGGGAATTTGGGTGTACTATTGTATTAAAAATGACATTAACTCTTCTCAGTGTAGCTAAAACCAAATGAACTTCACCAGCCAATACTCCCTCCCTTCTTTTTCCGTCTCTCTGTTCCCTGCTCCCTCTTGCTTTGTTTCCTTCTCCTTGTTCTTTCCTGCCTCTCACCAGTTTTCTTCTTTATTCATCCATTTAGTTTACAAATATTTTCTCAATTTATTGAATCCCATATCAGGTGAGAAGGGTAGAGAGATAAAAAAAAGTTTCTCTTTTTCCACAGAGCTTACAGTATAGGAAGAATAAACGAATACTAATACTGTCTCCATAAATATTTAGGACTATTGCAGAAGAATGATCCATCTAAAAAACAGGGAATGTGTGGTAATTGTCAGGGAACATATTTTGTATTGTGTCTTGAAGCATGGCTTTCTTTCAGACATGTTTACACTGAAGTTCTGAGGCTGAAAGGAACTCGTGTGGAAGAGTGGGATGATAAGAAAAGCATTTTATTCAAAGAAGTGGGGCCTCAGTTGTATCTCTGCCAAGCTACAGTACAGGTATATTTCTCCTCTCCTGTCTTACCACATTTCTCTTCGAATGAGTTTCATCAAGGGACCATATGCCCATCCACACACCTATAGGTCCCAGGACCTTTTCTTAATCTATTTATAAAGAGTAAAATGAGAAGCTATTCGGAAGACAGGGGACTATGTGTCATCATATAGTTTCATTAATCAGGCTTCTGGAGAGAGCTGTACAGTGTCATTAGTGGAAATACCAATGGTTTGAAACAACCACAGGATATATAGAGTGCAAACTTGAGTGGAGATTGAGATCAACTAAATGAGTAATCCATCTATCAGGCAGTGCAAAGTGCCTCTAATGGAACCCAAGCGAAAACTGCATGCTAGAATTGGGCAGAACTCCATGGAGGTGGTCACACATTAGTGCCAGGAGTGTCATGCATCCTAGTTCCAAGGGGAAAAAACAATGGAAACTCATGTTTGGAACTCTCCTCAGCCCTGCCCTATGTATCTCCTCCTTTGGCTGATTTTAATCTGTATCCCTTTCCTGTAATAAATCATAACCGTGAGTATAATAGGTTTCAAAGAGTTTTATAGGCCTTTTAGTGAATTATTGGAGCTGAATTTGGAAATGCCTCCTACCTTAAAGTTATAGGTGGTGTCAAAATTGGTCATAGTCTTGAGAATTGTGCTCTCTAATTCTGTAGTTGGCGGAGATTTCTTGTGCATAATTAAAAGTATAGACTGTTGAGTCAGACAGACCTGGATATAAATCTTAACGTGGTTACTTGCAATCTGTGTTCCTCTTACAGCTTTACTTACTTCATCTGTAGAAGATGTCTTTGGAACTCCATGTTTCCTCTCCTTGGTTTACCCTAGACTCAGGGGTGATCTTAGACTCTTAGATCTTAAGCAGTGGTCCAGCTGTGTTCTGTGTATCTCTTCTCTTTTTGAGCCTGGGTTCTGGGGCTTCTTAACCACTATAAAAATGGCTTGAAGTCATTTCTCAAATAATGGGGATGCAGCTGTTTATAAATGAAACAAACAAGTATTTTGGCTAATTATTTCTTTGAGATAGATGGTGGATTGATTGGAGATTCCAGCCCTGTTTTCTATGACAGAAAGAGCTACATTGGTATTGGCTTTTCCTTTCCATTGTTTCATTTCTGTCTTAAAAGGCAGATCTTTTCACAGTGTCTATTTTGGTACTCAAACTAAAACATTATCACACTTCTACTATGATGATTAAGTGAAATAACATATTTACTTAAAGGAGATTAATTTAGTGCTTAGCATGTAAAACTTGGTGTAAGAAATGACCATAAATCAGGTAATATTCATATAGATGTTGGAATGATGATTCATTTGGGAGACTCCTAGGATCCATCAGAGAGATTTTTAAGATACTAGATAGATATGACAGACTGTTAGAGGTGCAAAAGGAGGTAGAGGAATTTGAGATGACTTTCAGCTTTCTGACTTTGACATTTTGAAAAAGATTAAGAAAGGCAGGTTTCATAGTGGGAGGGGCTGAGTTTAATATTTAACATTTAGCGCTTGATATTTTTGTGGGTAGGCAAGTGTGACTGTCCATTCTGACTTATCTTTTTCATATCTATGACTGAAATTATAGGAGTTCCAAAAAGGAATTAGGATTGCTCTTCAGTGACCCTTCAGAGAGATGTACTCAAAGCAGAGGTGGAAACTAGACTTGTGATTCAGATACACAAGTGGATTTTGTTTGATCTGAGTAGTCTTTCCCCACTTTTTTTTTTTTTTGTGATTTTGCTTTTATGGTGTTTATTTTCAAATCATCTTCTAATAAATTTTATTGACACCAGTAAGTTCCATTTCTAAATAGCAGCGCTGAGATAGATCAGAACTGAATAGCTGGGTATCAGAAACACAATAAACCCTCTCCAGTTTATCTCAAGACTTACCATTTATTCTGTGTTTGAGTCATCTGCTATGCACCACAGAGGTGAGCGGAGAAGAACCAAGATCACATTTCAGTGAATGGAGGGAGTAAACACATGATGGAAGTAATCAAGGAAAGAATATAAGATACAGAGATAGTGACTGAGTGAACTCAAGAAGCTTCGCTAAGAAGAATCTGAGAGTGATAGGAAAATAATGGCATGTGTGACTCATAACAGTGACCTTAAAAAAACAATGAGTCTTTATTGACTCATTGCTGTGTGTCTCTGTTGATTCACGTGACATGTTCGGCTGTTCTTTCAGGTGGCTAATGCATGTGAACTGCACTGAAGGGTTCTCATGCTCCTTGCAAGAGAATAATTCTTGCAAGAGTATAATTCTGATTGCATTTGTTCAGTGGGAGAGACCACTACATACCAAACTTTTCTTCCCTGTATTAATTACCTTCCCTTTACTGCAACCTAAGACCCAGCACTGCAACTGGAAAGGTTTATTTTGGCTCACATTTTCTGGGGATTCAATCTATGGTCAGATAGTTCCAAGACAGAAAACATATGGCCTAAAAGCATGTAGGAGAAAGCACTACCTGCACACTAGCCAGGAATCAGTGAGGGAAGGGAGGAGCCAACAATGAAAATGTGTCTTTCTAAGTCACACACCCAGGAACTTCTGCTTCTTATCAGGCGGCACCTCTGAAAGCCAGGCTATGCAATGGGGGAGGGGGGGGATTAGACTACAAAACCAGTGTACCACAATATATTTGTTAGTTCTACTCTTGGCAGACAATGGGACCATCTTCCATTTTGGAGTATAATTCTAATTCTGTGAGCATTTGGAAGAATGCTTTAAACTACATGTATTTATTATTTTTCTCTCATTGCTGAGACAAAATACATGATGCCCAAAATTAAGGAAGGAAAAGTTTATTTAGCTCACAGTTTGTGGAGGTTTCAATCCCTAATCAGCTGGCTCCAAGACAGGGTGGCCCATAGCAGATCATGGTGGTGGAAAATAGAAGCAACAAGAGGTAATAGGAGAAGCAGCCTTTTTCCTCCCTTATACTGTAAGGTTCCCACCCTAGGGAGTAGTGTGAATACTACCCAGGCGCTCCTCCTGAATAGGCTCAGGAGTTTACACAGTGAGGCCCCTGGCCCCCTGCTGAGTCGCTTAGTTAAGCTTCTAAAATTTTCAAGTTGACACAATGTGCCAACCATTACAGTAAGCATGTATACTGTCTATCTATCTATCTATCTATCTATCTATCTATCTATCTATCTATTTATCTGTCCCTTAGCTAGCTAGGTATCCATTTCAGCTGAGAGTATATC
This sequence comes from Ctenomys sociabilis, assembly GCA_004027165.1. Taxonomy (NCBI): domain Eukaryota; kingdom Metazoa; phylum Chordata; class Mammalia; order Rodentia; family Ctenomyidae; genus Ctenomys; species Ctenomys sociabilis. Next base: position 5,505 of record PVKA01002704.1, on the reverse strand, counting down.
TGAGAGTGGAATTTCTTGGCTGCACTGGTTTTTGGGTTTGTTTTTTCTTTTTTTTTCTCTGTGTGAAAATACCTGTTAACAGTTTAAATGTATTTATTGAGGGATGGAAACTTATTCTGATTTATTGAAAGGCTCACAAAATTCAAGGAATTCCAAAAATAAGAATCCATTCAAATCAAACATGTAGATTCAGAAATCATAGCACTAGATGTTTAAAGAACTCTAACTACACCAACAATTCTTGAAGCAGTTAGCATTTTAAAAACTAGAAGGGTGCTCATGAAGAAGCTACCAACTCACGAAAAGCAAGTGGAATAGGCAGGAATATATAACAGTATTATATGATTAGATAAGCATACCTGTCCTTTGGCTAGTTTAAAAGGACATTGTAAGAATTAATGAGATTATATCTTTAAAATACTTTTAAATACTAAAAAATTCAAACTATGTAAATGGTTATAAGTTTAAAATGTTCACCAAAGGACAGGAAAACAGTAATTAAAACAGTAAAATATAATTTGATTCTTAAGAAGAAAAATATTTAGCAATGTGGGAAAAATCTATCTGATCTTACTTGACTAATGAGTTTATACAACAACCATTGAGAAAGCAAAAATGTTTATATGATAAGGAAAAATATAATGGAGGATATTAAATTTCCTATGTGCAGATTTTATTTTATTTTTTTCCGATTTTATTTTTCTATCTTCATATACTTTATATTTTTTACAAGGGCTTACAAACAGAAACTTTAAATATATGTATGAATTATGTTGTTTTACTGTATAAACTGTACATAATGAAGCCCAGGGAGAAGGACTTTTATTAAAATGTGCTGGTTGAATTGTGTACTTGGTATATATAATATATATTACACAAATTTTATATCCATCTACCTACATTTTGAAAAGTTCTTATTGGCTGTACAGTTCCTGTTAAGAATTGACGTTGTCTTTTTCTTTCTTTCTTTTTTTTTTTTTTTTATGCTGTAGCCTTTATTCTGATATCCTCAGTGATATCCTATCTGTACTGCTTGGGAAGTAATTACTGTTTTCTCTAGGTGCTTATGTAGGTGACCTGGTGCTTTGTTATTCAACCTTCCCTGAAATGTGTCATGAAGGGCAATGGAGAACAGGAGTATTATATGATTAGATAAGCATACCTGTCCCTTGGCTAGTTTAAAAGGACATTGTAAGAATTAATGAGATTATATCTTTAAAATACTTTTAAATACTAAAAAATTCAAACTATGTAAATGGTTATAAGTTTAAAATGTTCACCAAAGGTATACTTTGGGAGTTTGATTATATTCCATTGAAAAATTATTAAGTCAATAAATTAGCTTTATAATGTCAGTTTTACTAAATTCAAAGGGCAGAGTTTTGAATTAATTTAACTTTTGTGAGAGAGGCCTTTTTTATAAGGCAGGATTCTTTCAGGTGCAAGACTAAAATTCCAGCCCAAAGGTACTTAACTATTAAAGGGAATTGATTAGCTCAAGTCATTGAAAAGATTGGGGTAGTATAGCTTCAGGCTTGAGTAGATGCAGGATTTCAAAAGATAGAATAAAGAAATGGTCACTCTCTTTTCAGTTCTTTGGTTAGTATAATTCTCAGTCAAACTCTACCGTGTATGAGCAAATATAGTAAATAACAGCTCCAGAGATATTTCAACTCATGGGGAAGATCACAGATAAAAGAGGGATTAGTTTTTCAACGGTTTTATGAGAAGTCCCTAGACTATACCGGGCCTTCAGTGACCTTGGGTCTACCCTCTAGCCAGTAAGCTGTCCCTCTGCTAGCTCAGAATGAGTGCTCAGTTCTCCAAAAGTCAGAAGTAGTTTCAAGGTTGTCAGCTTTATCCACTGAGTGGGCAAGGGCTGAAGTGTCACACTAGGATCAGGTGTTTCTACCCATGGGTGAAGAGAAAGGCACAAGTCAGTAAAGGTTCTGAAGTCTTTTCTTCTTTTTTCTAACAATTTGGGACATCAAACTCAGGACGTTTAAAATGAGTCTATCCCCTAATTCACTTTTGTCTTTTTAAAAAAATAATTGTTTTTAAAAGTTGTTTGTTTGTTTATTTATTTATTTATTTATTTATTTGGTATAATGTCTCCCTATGCAGCTTCAAATCATGGTGATCCTCCTGTCTCAGCCTCCCCAGCACTGGGGTGGGATTATAGGTGGGGTGGGGCCATTTCTTAGAGATATGTGAACTATTAGGCAGTTTTGCGTAAATTGTTTTAAGAACACTGTGTAAATGTTCTGCAATGATAGATTATCTCCGAGATTTAACAGAATGATTTGTCAAAGTCTTACTGATTCTGCATTTGAGAAACTCACTGCCACATTTTTCCTCAGTGAGAGCACAACTTTACACTTGTTAATCAGGATGTTTGGGACCTGTAATTGAACACTCAATGAATATCTAAGGTAAAATTGTATGACCCTGTCATGTTTGAACACATTAATTAAGAAGCTGTGAGACTTCAGTGGGTAAGTGACAGAGTAAAGCTGCAATAGACAGGGGAAAATGAGAAGCCCAATCAACATGATTTTGTCTGTAGAAGAGATTCTCCACAAATAAATAATTTAAAAGGGATTTAGAGCCTCAAGGGGAAAATTAAAGATCTTATTGAATGATAGGAAAAAAGTAACAAGGGCAAAGAAAGTCCAATTACAACAGATGTACTTTTTGGTGGGTCATTTGAATTTTGCTAGCGGGGTAACCCCAGCAGGAGGGGTATTTTCACATCGTTTAGCAGAGGCCACAGCAGGAATGAGGCATTCTAATCACTTTATTAAGAGCACAAAGTCATTAAAGGAGGCGTGGGCATGTGGGGACTATTTATAGAAATATGCAGTGAAATGCTTGTGTGACCACAAGAAATAATAGAACATAGACTTTGCTCATGAGCACAGTAAAAGACAGAAAAGTTGATTCATTTTGAGTGCATAAATGGAACCACGAGATTCTACTTGGTGAGGAAAGCAATTGTTTTGAAGATGAGTTCTTATGTTTGTAGCTTTTCTGCTTAATTCTGTACCATCAACTCCAAGTAAATCTTTTTTCATTAGGGTGATTAAAATGTTAATCTAACTTAATGTTAACTATAACATATAGATTTAGATATAGTTTTTAAAAATTATTTTGGTTAAAAGAGCTTTGAACTACTTGGAGCTCTGCTATTTTTATAATAATTTCTTATTGAATTTTTAAAATCTGGTCATAGTAGAACTTGCTGATTTTGAATATAACTCTAACATGTTAAAATATGCTGGTTCATAAAACCAAGAGCTTCCAATCTCCTTTGTACAGGTATATGATATAGGGGAAGACAATCTCTGTGGATAACCTCCAAATGATATAGAGGAAAAAATGAAACTCCCAACCTGAAAAGTACCTGGGATGAATTTGTGTTCTCTAAAACTGAAGAGTGAATTTTAGGAACAAACGGAGGGTAAGAGCAGATTTATTGGTGAAAAGAAAGCTTCAGTCTGAAAGAGACAGAAGGGGAACCTGAGCAAGTTGTCCCCAGGAAGCTGTCTCTCCCAGGGACTTTTATAGAGGAAAACCATGTGGTGAGGCAGGTCTAAGGCGGTGGAGAGCATGGGAACTTGCTTAGGTGGGAATGAGGTGGGACTATGGTCAACCAATGAGATTACAAGCACCATTGCTTAGGTAAAAATGATGAAATCTAGTGCCAAATGAGAAAGTGAGTCATGTAGCAAGGGGGCATGAATGTAGGACACGGTCGGGTCTCTTCCTGTTGTGGGTTGGGTTAGTGAGTTTTTGGGCTCTTTCAGGGAGATTGATACCTATTTAGAATATCAATCTCTGATGCCCATCCCTAGGGAAGTATTTGGCTGCATTTGTTTCCTCTTTTGTCTTGAGGTCTGGCACACAATGGGAGTGTCTGTCTCTTCCAAGGTTGCAAAGTCACCATATCTTCCATATTATCTCCTTGAAGGCCTGGCCCTCTCTCATTGCCTAAAACATTTATATCTAATTTAGCTGCCCACCACAGAAGGATGCTTTCTAGTCCTAGGGCTGTCTTTGTACATCTCAACATGGTCTCTTACTATCATCTTCAAATCTAGCAGGGATGAATATTCTGAAATGTCTGTCATACTCTGCATCTCTGCCTTCAGGGAGATCCCATTTTCCTAAATGAGGTCATATGATTAGGTCAAGCTCATTGAAGATAATTTCTTCTGTAATTAGGTCTCCTAATCTGATCATGTGAGCAAAATGCATCATATTTGCTGTTCTGGGAATTAAGCAGACTACAGATATGGCCAATAAATATTGTAGCCATCTTAGAATTTTGTCTAAGACATCTTTCTTTGACTTAAAGGTAGATAGTCAAGTGTACAGTGGTCTATATTTCAATACTGTTTAAATGTATTTCGACCTATTTCTATTTTTGTGCATTATTTCCCAACACTATCTCGAAACAAAAATTAATCAAATTATGGCATAACAGTAGGCAATATGGTTCACAAACTAAGGACACATAAGGAAAAGTGGGAAAACGTTTATAGATTGCTGGATAACTTACATCAATTCTAGCTCAACAGATCCCATGAGTGCATAGAATATGCATTTTAAGAGTGACTGCTACAGGTAATCAGCAGAACACAGTTTAAGAAATGCTGTTGCTTTAAGAATCTCTGCAGTGATCCTGGCACTCTTATAAAATACTGAAAACCTTGTAATCTTGTATTGTTAAAATTAAAAATAAATTTTCTGAAACTATATGAGAATAAATTCAGAGATCTGCTCCTTCTAGTCTTTGAAGTGGAAAGTTATTTTAATGTAAAGCAATTTTGGATCTGAAACATAAAACATTTAAAAGCAATATTGTACAAGAGTCACTTTTCTCAAAATGTTTAAATGTGTTTATTTGAGTACCACATTAAAAACTCCATCTTTTTCATTGTGCTGTATTTTGTTAGACTTCTATTAGGTATTCTTTGTTGAGAGAAGAATTATTAATATTTATTGTGTTTTGCTTTTATTCACATATAAGAATGATCATGAAACAAAGCATAGAATAGTGCTATTAACTCTGAACTCATACTGAAATACATATTGTATTCTAGTATTATCAGATGCAGTCTACACACAAAACCAAAGGCTTGATTTGTGAAAGGAAGGAGGAAAAAATGAAGGCACTTAAAATAAGGTGTAAATTCAAAATGAATGCTTTTCTCAGACAATTTTTCTATAAAAACAGGCTGTTCTTTTTTAAATTCCAGTGACTTCAATTTATTTATGTTTTATTTTCTAGCCCTTTCACTCCATCATTAAATTATAATTGATTTGTCTCTAGAAAGTACTAAACACATTAAGGAAGATATTTGTACATTTCAACTAAATCATTTTCAATAAAGTAAGTAATAAATTTACTTTATGCTTATCTCACTTTTAAAATAATATAGTATATACAAATTCATATCAATGAGACAGTTTTAAGACATCTTAACAAAACAGATTTGATAA